>SEYY01003921.1:122500-125000 GCA_009176605.1 Armadillidium nasatum
ATATATATATATATATATATATATATATATATATATATATATATATATATATATATATATATATATATATATATATATATATATCCTGTTAAGTTGTAGTAAGTCAAATTTTGTTTTTATTAAGTACTTTGTTAGGAAATGACAATAATAATAAATTCCGACGGCAACGCATTGGTGGTAAAACATTCTAAATATTAAATAAGAGAACTTGAATATTAAATTTCGAAACTTATATAACCTATAAGTTAAAGGGAACACCTTTTTACATAACGTAAAAGAAGAACATCTTACCTCGACTCACATTCATTAATAGCAAGAATATCATCATTAAACAATGGGTACTGTTTTTAGTTTTATATATATATATATATATATATATATATATATATATATATATATATATATATATATATATATATATATATATATATATATAGATATATATATAGAGAGAGAGAGAGAGAGAGAGAGAGAGAGAGAGAGAGAGAGAGAGAGAGAGAGAGAGAGAGAGAGAAGAGAGAGAGAGAGAGAGAGAGAGAGAGAGAGAGAGAGAGAGAGAGAGAGAGAGAGAGAGAGAGAGAGAGAGAGAGAGAGAGAGAGAGAGAGAGAGAGAGAGAGAGAGAGAGAGAGAGAGAGAGAGAGAGAGAGAGAGAGAGAGAGAGAGAGAGAGAGAGAGAGAGAGGAGAGAGAGAGAGAGAGAGAGAGAGAGAGAGAGAGAGAGAGAGAGAGAGAGAGAGAGAGAGAGAGAGAGAGAGAGAGAGAGACTTGATACGCAAAAGAAAGTTATCCTACCGATTCACATTTTCGTAACCTCAACAAAAAATTTCGAACAAAATCACACAAAACACTAATCTCAATAAGCATAAATAACTATTAGCTGTTGTGTAACAAGTTTTTTTTTTAAACTGAAAAAAAAAAGAGTATTGAAGGGTGGTGTCATCGGCATAAGAATGGATAGAAGAAGATACAGGTTGATCAATAATGAAATTAAAAATGAAAACTCTAAAGAAACACTGTTACTACTATTATTGTTTTAAAGATAACCTTCGAAAAACAGCAATTATAATGAGAACTAATGAAGCAACAGAGGATAGATGCCGAAAGAGGCAAGTTTAGAAATCAGAGCTATGGACCACACTCTGTGGGAGACTTTCCACATATAAATATATAAATATATATATTTATATATTAGGGATGGAGTGAAGTATCGGTATCGGCAAGTATCGGCATATTTTCCGATACTGGTATCGGTATCGGCCTTTATATCGGTATCGGTATCGGCAAATATAGGTATATCGGTATCGGTATCGGTTATCGGCATATTTTCCGATACCGATATATCGGTATCGGGTAAATTTTTGGTATCGCTCCATCCCTAATATATATATATATATATATATATATATATATATATATATATATATATATATATATATATATATATATATATATATATATATATAATATATATATATAAAATGCAAAAAATAAAAAAAAAAAAAAAAAAAAAAAAAAAAAATTTTTATAATGTTTTTATTTTTTTTATTTTAGGATTTTATTTTACTCAATACAATGTCACATTAAAACAGAAAAAGGAAATATAAAAACAAATCAGATTATTCACAAAACCTATTTATTTTTATTTTTTTCGAAAGTTGCAATCGAGCTACTATAGTTATCACATCCTGAGACAAACCAATTCAGAGTTCAGACATTTAAAAGTACTACAAAACTTCGTCAATCCAAACACTGCTTGCTACCAAGTTAATACCATCAAGAAATTAACTTCGAAATACTACTTTTCCATTTTCCCTACACACATCAATATAAAAATCCAATTTACTACATCTTTAACACATAATATATATATATATATATATATATATATATATATATATATATATATATATATATATATATATATATATATATATATATATATATATATTATATATATATATATATATATATATATATATATATATATATATATATATATATATATATATATATATATATATATATATATATATATATATATATATATATATATATATATATATATATATATATATATATATATATATTGCAAAAAAAAAGTTTTGTCAACAAACCTCTTCAACAATTTTACTTAACTATATTCAAATAGGATTAAAAGACCGAATCTCAAAACACACAAAGTGTATTTTAAAAAAAATCCCCAATGGGGGACGTAGAACCCTCTCTCCTAACCCCCTCCCTCCCACTTTTCAACAAAATAATAGAACAACATGATAATATTTAAATTATTTCAAACAAATTCTATCTATCTATCTATCTATCTATATATATATATATATATATATATATATATATATATATATATATATATATATATATATATATATATATATATATATATATATATATATATATATATATATATATATATATATATATATATATATATATATATTTTACACATCACCACCACTCGTGGGCAAAGCCCTATTCAAGGAGG
>SEYY01003921.1:135000-140000 GCA_009176605.1 Armadillidium nasatum
AGTCAGAGTAAACATTTCTGTTTACGCTGACTAAAGGGAAATTATTATTATTATTATTATTATTATTATTATTATTATTATTATTATATTATTATTATATTATTATTATTATATTATATATATATATATATATATATATATATATATATATATATATATATATATATATATATATATATATATATATATATATATATATATATATATATATATATATATATTGGTGAAAAAGGCCAGGGACCTACCAATTTCAATCAGAGTTGGAGAAATATCGGAAATCTGGTGGTTAATGGCCGACATACACGGCGTTTAAGTGTGCAAGTCATAGAAGTTGATAAAGGATTGCGTTCCTGACTTTACCAGTAGAGTACATGTAAGACTGAGTATAGCGGTTAAGTCTAGGGTCAGAGAATTGGACAGAGAAAGGATAAGACTGTGTGGAAAAGCGTGTCAATCGAGCTTTTCTCAATGGAGGAGGTATACAACGGGAGAGTTCAGAAGAGCAGTGTCCGATAGAGATAGTAATAGTAATAGTAGTATCGATGGTATAGAAAGAGTAACGCAACAATTCGATTGACAGAACAAGAATGGAGAGAGTAAGAGCAAAAGAGTCTATAAGACGAAAAACTCTAGACTCCCACCTTTTCGAGAAGAGCTGTATATGTGAAACTATCCCAGATGTATGGGGCGCACTCCATACAGGAGAGAAAGACACTCCTATAAAGAGCAAGCAACTAGAGTGACGTAAAAAAATCACGAAGGCGCCTAAGAACATCCAACCTCTTAGAAGCTTGTTTAGAAAGAGAAGTAATGTGATATTTCCAAGAAATATCACGAGAAACAGAAACACCGAGATTATTAAGAACAGATGAAGGTTTTTGAGTTGTGTGTTTTTGAAGATGTTATAAGTTGTGTGGAAGGTTGTGTCGAGTAGAGAGCTTTGTGCCTGACTCTATCGAAGGCTTTCGATATGTCAAGCGCCACAGCGAAAGATTCACCAAAATACGAAGAGCAGAGGACCTAGAGTCAGAAAGAAGATCAGAAGAAGTAGAGCGTTCTTTATGAAAGCCATACTAGCGACCAGAGAAGATTAGAAGGACTAAGGTCTTTCCAAATCTTTCTGTTAAGGACAGATTCGAGAACTTTAGAAAGAACGGAGATTAAAGAAAAAAGACAAGAGTTAGAGGGTTGAGAGGGATCACGCCCCATCCCCCTTCTTCGGTACAGGCTGAATGAGTGCACGTTTCCAGCAAGAAAGGAAGGTCGAAGTAGAGAGAGACAAACGATATATATATATATATATATATATATATTATATATATATATATATATATATATATATATATATATATATATATATATATATATATATATATATATATAAACGATATTGTTTTTCATACCCCATTGTGTTGTAAAGTATCTCAGAATAATTCAACAATAATAATACAACTACCAACAAAATCTGTCTTCATCCAGCAAGCAAAAAGGTGAAGGAATAATTAATTAACTAGAAGATCTATAATATATAATTTATAACAAATAGGTAAATGATTTTATAGTTTTAGAAGCCTATCCGCATCTTTTAATAATTTAAAATACAGTTTGAACAATCATTATTACAATCTCTGCGACCTACTTCGCCTATATAGTGATATAAGGTGATTATATATATATATATATATATATATATATATATATATATATATATATATATATATATATATATATATATATATATATATATATATATATATATATATATATATATATATATATATATATATATCCTCTTTCAACATATTAAGGGGATAATGGATGCTGTGAAAAATCCACGAGAAATGACTTGAAATGGACAAAGGTCAAATTGGGTATAATAAATGGATGTAAAATTCGAAACTCTATGAAAATTAAAACATGTCTTGGGGTAAATGGGGCACGGAAAGTCATATGACTGAACAATATTTCGTATAACTATGAAGATAACTGTACTTGTAGTACTGGGGAAACTAAGCGTTAATACTTGTGTCAATAGGGAATTTCGTCAACTTTTAAACGAGAGAGAGAGAGAGAGAGAAAGAGAAAAAGAGAGAGAGAAAAGGGAAGTGGTTTATACTTATTGAAGGGAAAGAATAGCAAGAGGGAAAGATTGTTCAAAGTACGTTTGCGGGTTTAAAAAAAAAAAAAAAAAAAAAAAGAGGGGGTTAGAAGGGGAAGTAAAAACGTAAGAGATTAAAATAAGGGGTAAAGATGGGAAAAAGAAAAGTACTCACCATGAACTGAATTTTAAAAAAAAAAAAAATTAAAAAAAAAAAAAAACGGTTGACGGAAAAGAGTTTCCTAACAGAAAAGGAAATAATTAAAATATAGGAACTTATCTTGCTATCAAAATAGAAGTTAAGTTTTTTATGATATAAGAATGAATCTAGACGCATAGGACTAATTAATTAATACTATTATATTAATAATATGAAAAAATTAAATAATTATAATAATAATAATAATTCAAACAATTACTGTGCTTCTTCCGTACTTTATTTTTCAAGGGTGTCTCAAAATATATAAATTTTGGAGCAGCTTTAGTTAATTTTGAGTGTCCCTACGGTTATTGTTAATTTACCATAAAGAAAACTTGCACATTTTATCGTCCAACAGTAAGTAGCCTTTTACAAATTAACTGAAAGTATATGATTTATACTATTTCAAAGAAATAAACTAAAAACTCTCATTCGATCGGATATACGAACATTCAAATCACTGGCTTCGGATTAAAATTAATTTTAAAACATTATTATGTTACAAGAGTGGATATATAATAATAACATGGGAGCAATTTATTATTAGTAGCCTAAAGGTAACGTAACCTAACCTAATGGTGGAAAAAAAATCATTGATAATAAATATATAGATGTAATATAAGTATATGATAAATACAAATAAACAGCTAAAATACTGGATACAAATTTGTTTTGAAAATGGTATGAGAACAACATATTAACAAGTAACAAACGTTTGACGGTGATACATATTTCCAACTCCGGTGGAATTTGGTAGGCCTCCCGCATTTGCCCACCGGAGGATATATATATATATATATATATATATATATATATATATATATATATATATATATATATATATATAATATATATATATATATATATATATATAAATATATATATATATATATAATATCAAGCGGGGCCAGACTTCGGTTCTAAATACGGGTCACAATATTTCAGAAAAACTACTGAACGTACGTAAAAAGGATTATATTTTTGGAATCCTTGTCGAATTTCAGGTAGGAAAAGTATAAAATGTTTGCAAATAAATAAATTTTTAAAAAAAACATGATTATGTACGATAAGCGCTGAACTAATCAACCTAATTCGACTTTATGTAACCTGAACTACCGAAAATGGCCACCATATACAGGCCTAACCGATGTATTACACTATATATATATTTAACATCTTTTACAATTTTGTTAGTCATTAGCGAAATTTTAGTTATTCAAATTTCGGCAAAATTTAAGAAAAAAATGACATTGCCAGACGTAAGATTCTATCGAGACTTAATAAAAAGTAAACTTTACTTATATAAACTTTATTATTATAAGAATTTTTTTTTTATTTCTCAATGTCTCCTACCTGAAATTCGACAAGGATTCCAAAAATATAATCCTTTTTTACGTACATTCAGTAGTTTTTCAAATATGTACCTGGTTTAAACCGAAGTCTGGCCTATATATATATATATATATATATATATATATATATATATATATATATATATATATATATATATATATATATATATATATATATATATATATATATATATATATATATATATATATATATATATGTAGCAGTAGTAGTAGAATTAAATTTTTGTCATCTTTTCGCAAATTTTATTGTGAAGCTGCATTTTATTAATAATTTAGTATTTTTAATAGTTTTACATAAATCGTTTATATTTTAATTAAGACTAATATTTGATAGCAATATCATATGCATCTGAAATTATAATACAAAAAATAATTTGAATATAAATAAATAAAAAAAAAAATTGGTTTTTGGTAAGAAAGAATTATTTAGTATGATTAGAGCGCTTCGCACCAAAAAAAGAAATCAACAAAACTACAATTATCAAATAGTAATAATAATAATAATAATAATGATGATGATAATAATAATAATAATAAGATGATGATAATAATAATAATAAGAAGAATAATAATAATTTATAGAAAATAAAGACAATAACAAGAAAGTGAAGCAACAAAACATAAAACCGTATGGAAAAAAAAAGATTAAATAGTTTACTCAAAAATAATATCAATGACTGTTCTTTTTTTTAAAATGTTTGCAGAAATTTGCGGTCTTATTACCTCCCACCTCCCCATCACACACCCCTCCCCCCCAGGAAAAAAATCAAGTTATATAGTGTAATTACTTGGAGCGAATGAATGAGAAAGAATGTTAGGAGAAGGGTGGGGATGAAAAAAACTGGGTGTATGTTGGGGGGGCGAGGGGGATTGAAGGGTCTGAGCAGCAGCAGTACGATGTTGGGAGCGGTGGGGGGGGGGAGTGAGGTGGGGTTGAGAAGAGGTTAGAGCAGCATACGATGATTTCTTTTTCTTTCTTTCAAGAATTGTACGATGCAAATGAGTATATGTTAATAAGTGTTACTGATGACTTAGAATTCGTAAATGATTTTTAATACGCTGTTATAACAATAATTATACACAAGATTACTACTACCATTCATTTATATATTAACATTTATTATTATTATTATTTTCAAAATTATTATTAAAATTACTATTAAAATTATAATTAATAAAATTACTATTATTATTTTTATTATTTACTGTTATTAAATTATTATTTTTATTATTATTACAAAGACAGAAAAGCTTATTTATAGTTTTTACTTCGAAATGACGTAAATCGAGAGTCAATTACGTAACCCGAATTATCATTTGACGTGAGAGA
>SEYY01003921.1:145000-147500 GCA_009176605.1 Armadillidium nasatum
ACCCTGTCGGTTTTTGTTATTAGGGTCGGAAGTTGCCAGCCCTGTCGGTTTTTGTTCTTGGGGTCGAGAGTTGCTAGCCTTGTCGATTTTTGTTATTAACATGTTTTTACCGTTCAATTCATAGTTATTTACCAACCTACACCACACATACATACCACCTTGCAGAAAAGAGAAATGGTTACCAACAACCATTTATCTTTATTTATTTTACAATATCATAACCACTCGCGATCAAGAAGTTTATATATATATATATATATATATATATAATATATATATATATATATATATATATATATATATATATATATATATATATATATATATAATATATATATATATATATATATATGGGGAGAGAGAGAGAGAGAGACGGAGATCATCATCTTCGTGATTTTTAACTCCATAGATATTTTTTTTAATTATTTTATTTAATATTATTTCAAGCTTGGGTTGAAATAATCCTTGAAAGGGTATCATATTAAAAAGCCGTTTTTCACACTCCTCTTGAAAGAGAAAGAGAAAGAGAGAAGAGAGAGAGAGAGAGAGAGAGAGAGAGAGAGAGAGAGAGAGAGAGAGAGAGAGAGAGAGAGAGAGAGAGAGAGAGAGAGAGAGAGAGAGAGAGAGGCCAAACAAGATAAAATTCTGAGAAGTATCATAAATATTTCAATAGAATGAAAAAAAAACTTTTAGACTTATTTAAACTTATTAAGGCCAAAGGAAACTCTCTCTCTCTCTCCCTTTCCCTCCCTCTTTGCCTAGGACACACACATACATACACAAGCACGCACACACACACACACACACACAAGCACACACATACGCACCCGTGATTTTTGTTAATTCAGAATATACGCAGTTCAACGTACAAAAAAAAAAAAAAAAAAAAATCACTCCTGCCCACAATGAATTTACGTCGTTTTTATATGGGTATCATGGCCCCTATTTTGCCTTTACATATTCTTAAGTGGGTAAAGTGGGTATACCCTTCGGGTATTAGAAGTTTAGAACTAAATTTAAATCATATATATATATATATATATATATATATATATATATATATATATATATATATATATATATATATATATATATATATATATATATATATATATATATATATATATATATATACGACTAGCAAACTTGTAAAATTCTATCAAATAAATTTGCAGTTTGTATGAAAAATAAAATTAATAGCGCGTAGTAGATACCTAACCTAACTTAACAACCAAACCTATATAACCTAGCCTAACCTAAATAACCTAGGCTAACCTAATTGAACTTAATCTAGCATAATATAACCTAACATAATATGAAAGTTGAAATAGTCCTCAATGGTAGTTTAGGGTCTTCCAACCAAGTTCTTTTAGGTACCGAAACGAACAACCAACAAGATTGTTTGCTGCAACACCAAAAAAGGATTACCGTCTATTATAATAAAATGTATAAAATGTTTTTTTTTTTTTTTTACTGCGTCGTTTTAATTACGGTTGTAGAATTCGAAAATACTGGTAACGTGGACACTACAATTCTATTTAAAATAAAAAATAAAAAATTATCAACATTGTTCTTAATTACTTTATTCATTTAATGTAAATATATTTATATGAAAAAATTAAACATTAAAGATATATAACTATTATAGAAAGATCTATGTTTTGTAAATTTTGAGCTTCACGGAATAAACTATTTTCTTTTGTTTTTTGTTTTTTTATTCATTTCTTAAATAAAATTTACGAATTATTCATTCAATGTGTATTGCAATTTACCTCTATTTTCATAACTATTTATTAATTTTTTTTTTAAGTTATACAAATTTCATGATATGAAAATTTATATTTTTGGATTCAGCGTTTAAAGTTCTACTAAAATTTTTTGGCCTCGTTGAAAATATATATATATATATATATATATATATATATATATATATATATATATATATATATATATATATATATATATATATATATATATATATATATATATATATATATATATATATATATATATATATATATATATATATATATATATATATTGAATTGGACAAAAATATTTCAATGCGCAATTTAAAATATTTTGTCGCATCAAAAGAAAACAAAACTGACTAAACGACGATGGCTAATATATATATATATATATATATATATATATATATATATATATATATATATATATATATATATATATATATATATATATATATATATATATATATATATATATATCACACACACGCACGCACACCAAGGCAGACAAGCCTCTCTATGTGATAAGTGTTAATTGAAAAAGCAATATTATTTCTTTATCATAAAATAAGAATTTCTAAAAAGCAAATAATTTCTACACAAAAATTATCGAAGCGGAGATTCGGCCTTTTTTCACATACCAGCAAAAAGAAATAATTATATCATATACTTTGTGTATATATATATATATATATATATATATATATATATATATATATATATATATATATATATATATATATATATAT
>SEYY01003921.1:155000-160000 GCA_009176605.1 Armadillidium nasatum
TCTCAACATAGTTTTAGAAAGAGTAGATGGAGTCAAAGTTATTAGAATTTATAGACTACATTACTGAATAACATTATTTGAGCTAATAAAATATACAGTTAATGTCACAACAAATTTTTTTTTTCAGTTATTTTCTTATTAGAGAATAATTCGGTGAAGCGACTTTCTTATGCTGAACATGTCTTTTCTCTATTGAAAATTTTACTGTAACATTTTTGCCACTTGTCCCAACGATTCGTTAGGAGAATTTCTGCAGTGTTGGGACAATCATGATAGGTCCTTGAGGCTTCTTACTCTCTCTCTGATTTTCTTATATTCAATCTTTTGTTACATTATTACAAATATATTATTATTATTATTATTATTATTATTATTATTATCCTACAATGAAAGAATGAACCCCACTCACTATCCCCAACTCTGCCACTGATTCCTCCATTCATTTTTTTTTTTTTTTTTTTAAATTTTCAGATTGTCAAAGGCCTTTTCTATTGAGAAAAAAAAACCCTTTCCTAAATTCAACGCTTGTGAATGACGTCACATCTCTAAACTGTTTTTCTAGTTACAACCGCAAAATGTCACTTCTCATAATTTCTGTAGAAATCTGAATTTTTATCTGGAGTAGCTTTCATTTTATGTAGTTTAAATAAATATATATATATATTTTTTAAAGTGTTTAACAGTAGCTTTCATTTTACGTAGTTTAAATAAAAATATATATATTTTTTTAAAGTGTTTAACATAGTAATTTTGAACAAATTTTAGCTTAAATAAAATATTTGTGTTATTAAATAAACATTGTTACAGCTTAAAATAAAGTTAAATTAAAGTGGCAAATCACTTTGTTGGTAAAGATCTCGAGCTAAAATTCATCTTAGGGCCTAATTGTTTTGACTACTAACAAAAAAATTATATTTTTTAGTTTGTTTTAAGTAATTTTCAGATGTTTTCTTAAGCACTAAATGTTTAAAATGTTTTTTTTTATCTACAGTAGTTCTACCTTAAATTAGTCGATATTAAAAATGCTTTTATCTTGAAACCTTTGCCAAAATTTACTATATAATAGGGTAAATTTTTTAATATATATATATATATATATATATATATATATTATATATATATATATATATATATATATATATTATATATATATATATATATATATATATATATATATATATATATATATATATATATATAAGTTTACCCTGTTTTCCCTAGTACTTTTATGAATTGCTAATTCTTAGTGTAAACTATGATAGATATAATTTTCTGGGTTTAAATAAGCCAATTTAAAAAAATTTTTATATTTCAATTCGTTTGTATCAGAAATTTTATGATAATTGGGATGAAAAAAAAAACTTAAAAATATCTGAAACATCTTTCTAACAAATTACAATCGATTCAATACACCAAAATACGTACAAAATTTGATGTACAAACCTAATGAAACACAGAATTATCTGAAGATTCTGACAACCATCTATCTGGCAACAATACTATGTTTATCTGACTTTAGAACGAAAATGTAAAAGATCTCACGATATTGAGCTCCACACTTATAAGAAGGGAATTTTATAAGTTTGCTGTAACTTTACATTAAGGTAAACTTTGCATCTTCCATTAAGACGTGGTGATACAAACGATAATTCTTAGCATCCCATGTCAGTCAAAAGTCTAACTAAAGGAGGATTTACAACAGGCCTAGCAAGCTGGTTATGTAAAAATAATTTTTTTTAAAAGGCACATGGAATAGACCTTCGAATGAAGAGGTTAAAGCCAATGACAAGTGATGAGTCCCTGACGAAGAAATCGAATACTTTTTGCTTTATTATTATTATTTTAATAATAATAATAATAATAATAATAATAATAATTTCAGTGTTGCATTAAAACAAAGTATACGATTTTTTTAAATGAATTGTAACTGGAAAATTAATAAAGATTAAAGATTATTATTATTATTATTATTATTATTATTATTATTATTATTATTATTATTATTATTTACACGATCGAAAGTTTCTTAAAAACTTACAAAATCTATTCCATAATATATATATACATACAGCGAATAATATCACGCAGTGGTATAATATATATAATATTTATATAATATATATATATATATATATATATATATATATGTGATCTATTGTAGAATATGCGATAATAGATCTGTTAAATTTGCGTGCAGGTCTATGGTTCTATTCCTATATAGAAACTCCAGAGAAATTCAATCGAAAATAGAGGGAAAAAGCTGGTAATATGTGAACTATTATTTACCCTCCCTTTCCACCCCCACCCCCCAAAAAAATGAATAAAGACCTTTAAAACTTAAAACTGGAAAATCCAATAATAATAAATAAATAAAAAATTACAAAAATAAAAACCCTACTCTTCCAAGTACATCAAATTGAGTATCATATACAACGTTCATTTATATTTAACTAAGCAGACATACGAGTATTCATACAACTTAACTAAATATTATGGATGAGAAGTATTCATTGGATACGGTATATCATCCACAAGAATAGACGAATACTACCAGGATATGAAGTCGAATATTCAGTAAGGTATTCAGTAACTACTAAGATATTCAAAACCATATATATATATATATATATATATATATATATATATATATATATATAATATATATATATATATATATATATATATATTATATATATAGGATGTGATCGGTATATCGGTTATATTATCATATATATATATATATATCGGCATATATATATATATCGGTATATATATTTATATTATCGGTAATATCGGTATATATATATATATATATATATATATATATATATATATATATATATATAATATATATATATATATATATATATATATATATATATATATATATATATATATATATATATATATATAAAGACATTGAATCACATTATCGGATATTGAATAAGATTACTAATATAGTTAAATAACTTTATTAATATTTAAATAACTTATATTAAGATATTGAAATAACATTACCAGAATATTGAATAACATTACTAAGATATCGAATAACAATACCGGATACAGAATAACAAAACTAAACTATTGAATAACATTAACCGGATACTGAATAACATTATCAGGGTATTGAAAAACAAAACAAAACAAAAAAATAAATGAATAACATTATGCGGTAAAGATATTGGATAAAATTACTATGATTATTAAGGTATATAATAACATGAGAGTAAGATTTAAAATAACATTAAGTAGATATACAGATATCCAATATCCCCTAAAGAGACTCTTGCGTCTTAACAATTAATTCCTAATCTAAAACCCAACATCCTCCTACAAAACCCTGACCGAAAACCTCTATTATAACTACAGACGTGTCAACAACCCATCAATTATAAGTACTGAGCGAAACGTATACAATATTTTCTCTCTCTCTCTCTCTCTCTCTCTCTCTCTACTCCCCCTCTGTCTCTGTCTGCCTCTCTCTCTCTCCTCCCCCTCTGTCTGTCTGTCTCTCTCTCCTCCCCCTCTGTCTGTCTGTCTCTCTCTCTCTCCCCTCTCTCTCTCTCTCTCTCTCTCTCTCTCTCTCTCTCTCTCTCTCTCTCTCTCTCTCTCTCTCTCTCTCTCTCTCTCTCTCTCTCTCCTTCTCCCCCCTTTTCCCGCCCTTTCTGAAGTTCTGGCGCCAAAAAAAGTCATATGTAAACAAGAGAGTCGTCGATGTAGCGAAAAATTTCGGCACCCAAAAGATAGAGATACATCTTTTTATAAATACTTGTAAAAATATAAAAATGTATAAAAAAATAACACTAAATTTAGATTATATATATATATATATATATATATATATATATATATATATATATATATATATATATATATATATATATATATATATATATATATATATATATATATATATATATATATATATATATATATAAGAGAGAGAGAGTACTAGCATCCAAGAATAAGCGGAACATCCGTATTTACACTAAGAATCTAGTTAAAATATGTAATTCAAGAAATCGGACTTAAAAAAAAAAATTAAATTTTACATTCGTTAAAAAAAAAAAAAAAAAAAAAAAAAAAAAAAAAAAAGAAAGAAAGAAAAAAAATTAATAGACCCTCACTCCCTTCTCTTAATACTATTCACGCATGAACGTATTCGTTTGTCCGTGCGTTTGTGCCTAACTGTATAGTGTTTGTTATCTTAATTTGTGCGAGTATTTTTTTTATTTGTCATAACATATAAATGAAAAAAAAATAAAAAAAAATAAAAAAAATTATGTAATTGGCAACGATTTTACCTTATACACAAATATCGAATTAAAATGAACTATTTCAATAACAACATCAACAACAAAATTTAAAATAAAAAAAAAAATTAAAATTTTCGTTTTATAATCCACAAAAATAAGTCCAAATTACGTTCATATAACCCAGGTCTTTGCAAAGTATGGCCCACGGGCCAAAAGTGGCCCCACCAATGCTCAACTTATGGCCCGCGACCAAGGTATGTTAAAATATTTATTTTTTAAAGTGAAAAAAAAAATAAAAAAACAGAAATTAGAACCCCCCCCCCCCCTCCATCTCCCTAAAGACTAAAATTAGTATTCTCTACATCAAAATTAGGCACCTAAGGTAAGAAATTTAATATTTGTAAAAAAAATATTCATTCTATTAGTTTATATATATATGTAATTTCGACGATAATTATGCTTTTATTGAGTATGGCCTTTGACCTTTCGCCCAAAGTCAAAAAGTGGCCCTCTACTTTATAAAGGTTGCCCACTCCTGATATAACCTCTATATGAATGGTAGAGTTTTCGAACCCTTCTGCGGATCCTACGTAGAAACCAGGGTTGGCAAAAAAAATTAAAAAAATAAAAATGAAAATATTAAAAAATTTTTTTTTTTGAAAAAGCTCACTGGAAGCGTGTTTTTTATTTTTATTTTATTTTTTCACCTAAAACCCGAAAAACCCCGGTGAATTTTTTTTT
>SEYY01003921.1:162500-165000 GCA_009176605.1 Armadillidium nasatum
TATATATATATATATATATATATATATATATATATATATATATATGGTAAAGTTGAGAAAAAAATTTGAGATGTTTGCATGAAAAGATGTTGATCCTTATTAGTATGAAGAGAAGATATCTGTATGAAAGATCTGCGACAGTTTATCGCCACTGGTAAGGTCAAAGTATCTCCTCGTGGAAGATATGTACAAATGTTCGTCCCCATTAGTAGGATGAGAAGATCTCTCTATGTAGAAGATCTACAACTGAAAAGATATTTGCACGTTTTATTACCATGGGTAAGGTGAGAAGATATATGATATAAAAGATCTTCAATTACTGGTATGGTTTGAAATAAAAAATCTTCAATTACTGGTATGGTTTGAAATAAAAGATCTTCAATTACTGGTATAGTTTGAAATAAAAGATCTTCAATTACTGGTATGGTTTGAAATAAAAAATCTTCAATTACTGGTATGGTTTGAAATAAAGGATCTTCAATTACTGGTATGGTTTGAAATAAAAGATCTTCAATTACTGGTATGGTTTGAAATAAAAGATCTTCAATTACTGGTATGGTTTGAAATAAAAAATCTTCAATTACTGGTATGGTTTGAAATAAAAGATCTTCAATTACTGGTATGGTTTGAAATAAAAAATCTTCAATTACTGGTATGGTTTGAAATAAAAGATCTTCAATTACTGGTATGGTTTGAAATAAAAGATCTTCAATTACTGGTATGGTTTGAAATAAAAGATCTTCAATTACTGGTATGGTTTGAAATAAAAGATCTTCAATTACTGGTATGGTTTGAAAATAAAAAATATTCAATTACTGGTATGGTTTGAAATAAAAGATCTTCATTTACTGGTATGGTTTGAAATAAAAGATCTTCAATTACTGGTATGGTTTGAAATAAAAAATCTTCAATTACTGGTATGGTTTGAAATAAAAGATCTTCAATTACTGGTATGGTTTGAAAATAAAAGATCTTCAATTATTGGTATGGTTCGAAGTTTTGTGCATAAAAGAATTTGCATTCATTCGTTCCGAATACGCATTCGAATACTGATATTGGTAAAGTTATAATATTTCTGCACGGTGATCTGCAACTGTTGTCTTCACTGGTCAGGTTTGATCTTTGCAATAAAAAAAAAATGATGTGCAACTCTTCGTCCCAAGATTGAAGCAGATGAAGATAATGAAAAAATGCATGATACAAAAACTAAAGACGACTTTCAACTTCAGCTTTTTGTAATACGCAAACGGAAATTTGAAAACAAATCTTGGAAGATAATCGTAATAACGACCTCTGATTTCGATCAAGATATTAAGATCATCAGCTCTTCTCTAACATTCTACCATTGATGCTGAAGGCAAAGAATCCTAACCATAATCCTGTATGGTTAGGTCAAAAAAAAAAAAAAAAAAAAAAAAAAAAAAAATATATATATATATATATATATATATATATATATATATATATATATATATATATATATATATATATATATATATATATATATATATATATATATATATATATATATATATATATAAATAGACGAATTTGCAGGGGGGGGGAAACATACGTCTCTATACAGATCAAGCAATGTTGACTTAAAAGAAGATCCTAACTATTGAGAATCTTGTTCAAACAAGAAGACAAGAAGATAAAATATTCTTTCAAAAAAAAAAAAAAATAAAGGTCACGAGATTACTCAATATATTATTATTTTTCATGCTTCTAAAGACGAAAATGTAATGTGGAAGAATATGGCAAAAAGAAAATGAAGGAATGAGCACAAAAGTTATTAATACCTGAAAGAGAATTCACAAGTAAGAATGAACTATTGTTAAATTATAGGAACATTGAAGCAATCCATTAACTTTACAGGATATTCAATGACCTCCTTCAACTACTTCTATAAGACATTCAGAAATGGTCAAGGATGAAACTACTACAAACCCGAAATGTATCAGGATTAAGCTCCTACAAGACAACCAAAAATTAAGTAGGATAAAACTACTACAAGACAACCAGAAATTAAGTAGGATAAAACTACTACAAGACAACCAGAAATTAAGTAGGATAAAGCTACTACAAAACAACCAGAAATTAACTAGGATAAAGCTACTACAAGACAACAAGAAATGAACTAGGATAAAGTTACTACAACCAGAAATGAACTAGGATAAAGTTACTACAACCAGAAATGAACTAGGATAAAGCTGCTACAACCAGAAATGAACTAGGATAAAGCTACTACGAAAGAACCAGAAGCTAGGATAGCTACTACAAAAATAAGAAATTAACTAGGATAAAGCTACTACAATCAGAAATTAACTTGGATAAAGCTACAAGACAACCAGAACTACAATAAAGCTACTACAAGACAACCAGAAAATAACCAGGATAAAGATACTACAAAACAACCAGAAATGAACTAGGATAAAGCTAATACAAGACAACCTGAAATTAACTATGAGAAATCTACTTCAAGACATCCAGAAATTAA
>SEYY01003921.1:170000-172500 GCA_009176605.1 Armadillidium nasatum
ATATATATATATATATATATATATATATATATATATATATATATATATATATATATATATATATATATATATATATATATATATATATATATATATATATATATATATATATATATATATATATATATATATATATATATATATATATATATATATATATATATATATAAAGTTAATAGGTAAATAATACTTTTATTTTCTGAACTTTGAAAGCATTTTTAACACAAACTTTAAAAAAAATTTAGAAACAAAAATTTTAATTTCCAATTTAAAAAAAAAAAAAAATAAAATAAAAGTCAAATTTTTTTAATATTTATTTATTTAAAAAATAAAAAAAAAAAAAAAAAAAAAAAAAAAAAAAAAAAAAAAAAAAGAAAGAAAGAAAGAAAAAAAAGAACAAAGACAAACCATAGAGTGCGTCGAACCAGGGTTCGAGTATTAAAAAATAAATAAATAAATAATAAATAAAAAAAATAATGAATAAAAAAATTACCATATCATACTATTAATATTTTCAATTTCATTAAAAAATAGAAAGTTTTAATACTTTCGAAGAAAGTAATTACTAACTTTAAAACTTCCGAAGAAATTTTTTCCACACTTTCAACTATAAAAAAAAAAATAGCTACTTTCAAAGAAAGTACTAACATTAAAAATTCCAAAGAAAGTAATATCATCCATGCTTTCAAAGTTTGAAAATAAAAAATTATTAATACTTTCAAAGAAAATACAAACTTTAACCGGAAATAATATTTTTTCATAATTTTAAACTATCTTTAAAAAACTTTCCATACGTTCAAAGAAAATACTAACTTTAAAACTTTCAAAGAAAGTAATAACTTTAACTTTTATCGAAAGTACTTTAAAAGCGGAAACATACATAATTTGAAAGAACTTACAAACCTTAAACTTTTTTTTTTAAAAAAAAAAAGTTGTTTAATTTTGTTTTAAAAACTTTTAGTACTTTCAAAGAACGTACTATCCTAAATCTTTCAGAGATGATACTATTTTTGATAAAATTATTATAATTATTATCATTATCATTATTATTATTATTATTATTAGTAGTAGTAGTAGTAGTAGTAGTAGCAGCAGCATTTTTCTAATTCAAAGAACCCTTCCAAATTAGTAATGTTAAGTACTTTAAAGTTCACTAAAATAGTGATTTTGAA
The DNA here is from genome assembly GCA_009176605.1 of Armadillidium nasatum. NCBI lineage: Eukaryota > Metazoa > Arthropoda > Malacostraca > Isopoda > Armadillidiidae > Armadillidium > Armadillidium nasatum. The sequence goes on from SEYY01003921.1 coordinate 171,173, forward strand.
GAAGATAAGAAGATGCGTATTATTTTTTTTTTTGTATTTTTATATATTTGTATTTTTAATTTACTCTTTGCCCCCTGCTGATTAAGCTGTCATGGTATGGTCATGAGTATTATCGATAGATTTAATGCCCTTTCTTATAAGGTTAGAAGGTTATGAAATTCTAACGTGGCTACAGAGACTATTAGACTATACATAATGATAGGATCAGTCTGCTAACACAGGCTTCAAAAAAGATTGTTACAAATATTCTACAAGTAGTTGACTACATTGCCCATTATTATCACTAAGCTACAAACATACTAAAATCTGGTTGCTCTACTAGCCGCTACTACCAGTTAAATATTAATATATATACTATTCACAATCTATCAGTCTGGTATAAACAAACTACAGTCAGATAGCTACATAAAACTATTGCGATGAGTATAGCTATTTTCACACTACAATCAGTTGAACATATTACATACTACCATAAGTGCTACAAACACTATAATTAGCTGGTTAAGTAAGCTGCTAAGTTAGATAAATACTAAAATCAGCTTGCTACAAAGGTTACAAAAGAAATATTTAGAGAATAAAGATTCTTGAAACTAAATACAAAAGAAAAAATACAATTGTATGAGGTAGTAAATATATATTAAGTATCATTGTATAAGATACATGTAAATCATTTTTACAACATATTCTGAAAATTTTGTTTATTAAACACCTAATAACAAAGATCTCTGAAAAGAAAATCGGAGCCAGAAAACACAAAGACGTAAGATTTCTGAACCACACGAACAACACATCAAGCCTATTTTAATTTTAATCCTTAAATCTTCTTACTCTACAAGGACTATGAGCCTACAAAAATATTCCTCTATCAACTCTTAATTTTTTTTTTTAAAAGAAAAAAATAAATAACTGCTTTTATGTTAAGAATACAATTGGGTATTTGCTAATACTAAACATCTAATAATAGTTTTTCGCGAGAAGAATCTAAGCCGAAAACATGAATAAACAAAATTTCTGAACCAGATGAACCAGTAGAAACAAGCAACACAAGATATTTCAAAATTTTAATAAACTGCAAAGCATTGAATTTTTTAAGTTCTTCGAAAGTTCGATTTATTATTATTTTCATTATAAAAATCATTATTATTATTATTATTATTCAATTACAATCTTTCATTAGATTTGTACAATTAAATACTCGTATTATAAATCATACTCAGTAATATCTTCCGTGTTAAAGGCTAAATACTCTTGTAAATTTTAAAAACTACTTTTTTTTCTATTTTAAAAAAGTGTTGGAATTAACCAGCATTATTTATCGCCAATGTATT
>SEYY01003921.1:177500-182500 GCA_009176605.1 Armadillidium nasatum
CCAACTTTCTACTCAGGTTAACCCGATGCCTTTACGTGGCCCACCTCAGGGGGATTCTACACCTTACCTCAATAGTAATAATAATAATAATAATAATAATAATAATGATGATGATGATGATGATGATGATGATGATATTCTTAAAATAATAATAAAGGGATAATGATTTAATACAACAACGAAAATAAATAAATAAATAATAATATAATAATAATAATAAAATAATATGTTTTAGAATTTTCTTTATTAATCTTTATATATATATATATATATATATATATATATATATATATATATATATATATATATATATATATATATATATATATATATATATATATATATATATATATATATATATATATATATATATATATATATATATATATATATATATATATATATATATATATATATATATATATATATATATATATATATATATATCTTTCATAAGAGAATTCACTGCTTCTCCCCCTCCCACCTCCCTCTCCACATAAATTTATAGACTATTCCTTTAACTATCATCATCAGTTATTATTATTATTATTATTATTATTCATTATTAATCATAAAAAAATTATTATTATTTTTTTTTTTTTTATTTTTTTTTTTTTTTTTTTTTTTTCCCTTAAAAAAAAATATTAAATAAATAAATAAAATAAAAAAAAACACAAATAGCGGACGGTTTCAAACCTTCTAAAGAGCTTCTCTCGACTGAGATTTTCAGACCAAATTGAACAAGTAGGCCTAAAACTTTTGAGCCTGACTAATCCCCTTATACACATTATTATTATTATTATTATTATTATTTGCATTGGAAGTATATTATTACTATTATTATTTTTATTATTATTATTATTATTATTAAATATTATTTGTATAGTATATTAGGACATTATTATTATTATTATTATTATCACTTTATTTTTACTTTATTATTATTAATAATATTCTAAATTTTATCATTTTCTTTACAATTTGTATTAATTTTCTAATTAATTATTATTTTATTATTATTATTATTATTATTATTATTATTATTATTATTATTATTATTATTATCTGCTCCAAACAAAACGTTTGAAACCCCAAAGTGTCGTCGTTCCCAAAAGGCTTATTTATTATTCATTACTCAAGGTCATTCTCTTTTAATTTCAGCTGAATCATTTCATAATTTTTCGTACTTTATCTATACAAAATTTTCGGCCAAGGTTGAAGACACGGAAAACAAATTCAGGTTCACATCTCTGCTCAGGTTTCGTTCTCACTTCGGTTTTACTATATTTTTTAAGTCTTGATTCCGGATCTAGGTTTTCTAGCTTTCATTTCGGATCTATATTTCCTAGCTTTAATTCCGGACCTCCATTTTCTAGTCTTGATTCCTGATCTCATATTTTTTAGTCTTGATTCATGATCTGCATTTTTTTTTACCCTTGATTCTTGATTTGCATTATTTGGCCTTGATTCCGGATCTAGATTTTCGAGCTTTGATTTCGGATCTATATTTTCTAGCTTTATTTCCGGACCTCCATTTTCTAGCTTTGATTCTGGATCTCCATTTTCTAGCCTTGATTCCTGATCAACATTTTTTTAGTCTTGATTCCTGATCTGCATTTTTTTAGCATTGATTTCGGATCTACATTTTTTAGCCTTGATTCTGGAAGTACATTTTCTAGCCTCGATTCTAGCTCTACACTTTCTAGTTTTGATATATTTATCTACATTTTCAAGTCTTGATTTCTGATCTACATTTTCTACCCTTGATTAAGAATCTACACTTTCTAGTTTTGATTCAGAATCTACATTTTCTACTCTCTTGATTCTGATTTACTTCTAGCATTGATTTCTGATCTACAATTTCTAGCCTTGAATCCGGATGTACACTATCATTTCTATTAAAATATATTATCTTTCGTATATTAAGTTTAGAAAAAACACGATGTTTAACAACTCTTTAGGCAGAACTATCTGCTGTTCTGTTATAAAGACACGAAGATTTAGACCTTGCATTGCAGAGCGTTAAACTATAAAATTCTTAAACCAAATAACGGCCTCAAGTTTGCCATAATTTTCCAATGTTATGTCTACCAACGCACGTAAGGTATATCACATTTTCTTAACATAGGTTGAATGCGTAGTTTAAACATAGTCTTTCAGGGGAGGTTTGGAGCAAGTAAGCTAAGAGCATTAAACAATGAAATTCTTAAACCGAATAACAGCCTGAAATTTGAAATAATTTTCCAATGCCATGCCTACCAACGCACGTAAGGTCTATCGCATTTTCTTAAAAATAGGCTGAATGCGTAGTTTAAACAAGGTCTCTTAGGGGAGGTTTGGAGGAAGTAAGCTAAGAGCACTAAACAATAAAATTCTTAAACCAAATAACAACCTCAAGTTTGCCATAATTTTCCAATATTATGCCTACCAACGCACGTAAGGTATATCAGCATTTTCTTAACATACGTTGAATGCGTAGTTTAAACATAGTTCTTTCAGGGGAGGTTTTGGAGCAAGTGTTTAGAGGTTAAATGAAAGACGATGCTTAGTCTCACTGAAAGGGTGAAACCCCTTTCACTGAAAGGGGTGAAACCCCTTTCCTAAGTGTGTAAATATGGCTTATATAATATAGCACACGTTCATGTTTTTGATACAATTTGAAATGTAAACCTAAAGTAATACTCTTGTATATAATCCCAAAAGTTCATGTTTTGATACAATTATAATAAATGTAAGTTAAAAAAAATAATAATAACTTATATAAAATATAAAAACTATGTAAACTAAGTAAAGGAAGTATGGAAACTTAAAAATTACTTCTAATCCATATTTAACTTAACGTCCGGAACATTTTTAAATGCCTCAAACCAACATTTACAGCACGGAACATGATATTAATACCTCAAAACTTTTTCTTTTACCTTTTTTTTTTTTTTTTTTTGAAAATTAAAGGAAATTCCCATTTTTATTCATACAAATTTCAGCATAGAATTTTTTTGTTAAGAACGTAATTGCTAAATTTTTTATTTTTATTATTATTATTATTATTAGTATAGTTAGTATTATAGCTATAATTTATTAATTTAATATTAATAAAAATAAAAAAATAAAAAAAAAATTTAAAATTAATAATATTAATATTTTATTAATAATCATTAAAAAAATTAGTATTTTTAATTAAGAAAAATTTTTACAAAATTTTTAATTTAAATCAAATTAAAAAATTCTTATTAATGGTGCTCTTTCTCTTTCTTTCTCTCTATCTCTCTCTCTCTTACTCTCTCTAGTAGTAGTTGTAGTAGTAACAGTCGTAGTAGTTACTATTATTATACTCAGCTATGAAAAATCACAGTTTCATTTTATAACCTTTAATACCTTTTTTTTTAAATGTATAGAAAAAAATTCTCAAACTTGTGTAAAACAATATTAAAAATAAATTTAAAAAAAAAAAAATACATAAAATTTATAAATAAATAAAATTAGCGATGGGAAGATTAATCGTCATCGTCATTATCGGCATATTTTTTCTCAATCTTCATCGTCAATTTTCTGCAGTTTATTTTTCCAATTAATTTACATATACTGACTAATAAATTTACCTCTGCTCCAACTTCTTCAATTGAGAGTGAAATGCCGTTTAGTAGTAAGGGCCAAATATACACTCCAAGAGTCCAAGACAAAGTCAAATTACCCAAAAGAAAATTGGGGTAAAAGATTGTTTTTATTATTTTAGAGCCCTAAATTTAAATACTAGAATTTTGCATGTCTGTCCATGTTCTCACGTATTAAAATTTTTTAAATCAATGTTCTGAAGACACTACAGGATATCTCACCCGCTCCCAGCACCAGATATTCGCTTATAGATATCAAAGTACTGGTCATATTTCAATAAAAATTTGTATAGGAATATCTTCAAATAGTTCGTAAATCATTTGGATGAGGAGGAGGAACTCTGTACTGGCTATTTTCAGTAGGGTGGCGTCACTTGCTACACGCACAGCGTCAGAATGTACGATATTGAGTCCTTCTTAGAAGATCGGGTCATTTCCAAGGATTTTGACATCTAAGATCGTCTGACCTTACCCCGCTGGATTTCTTTCTATATGGCATCCTAAAAGGGTAAAATGTTTCGTAACAAACTACGTATTTTCACGCAACTGAAAGACAGCATGCAGGAAAAACAGAAGACATTAAAGAGTTCCACAGAACAGATGTGGCTGAAAAGAATTTAAACACCACAAAAAGACAACATTCGGCAGGCATTTGACCCTGCGAATCCCAATATGTTGGTGGCAACCTTTCGTAACCTGGAAAAGCGTGTGCAGGCATGTCTCGATCCTAATGGCTATCACCTCCAACACTTGTACAAAGTTGCAACGTAATCATGATTCTCATACACCAAGGTTTGTTCGTGGTTAAATTTTATTAACTTTTAACCACTACTATGATATCCATAAGCTCATATCAGTTACCAAGAGCAAATGGGGCACACTCAATTATACTACATATTTGAATAAAAAATAAAAAGAAAATTTAATTCTTCCTTATTATAAAATTGTTAAATTTATTAATGATAATTTTTAAAATATGCTTCTTCAGTTTCATCATCGTCATCGTCAAATTTCCTATAATCGTCATCGTTAAAAAAATTTATAATCGTCCCATCACTACATAAAATACACAATACAGAAAAAAGAAAAAAAAAATTTTGTGGAATTCCGAAATTGAGGAATTTTTACTCGTAACATTTCTTAAAACAAAATAATAAATTTTTCATTCCATTATTATTATAAGTTTATTACTCCTATTATTAAAGTTTTATTATTATTATTATTATTATTTTTTTTTTTTTTTTTTTTTTTTTTTTTTTTTTTTTTTTTTTTTTTTTTTTTTTATTTTTTATTATTATCACTTATTTTTACTTATTATTATTATTATTTTAATTTAAATTTTATCATTTTCTTTTATTTTTAATTTTCCAATAATTTTATTTTATTTTT
>SEYY01003921.1:187500-192500 GCA_009176605.1 Armadillidium nasatum
GTCAGTGGTCGACATGCCTCAATACACTGCGTATGAAAATATACAAGTCAAAGGAAATTGGGAAAATAGAAAGGAAGTGTGTTCCAGATTTTACTAGTTAAAGACATACAAGATTGAGTATAGCGGTTAAATCTAGGGTCCGAGAGTTGGACAAAGAAAGGATGAGACTGAGTAAAAAGTCGTGTATTTCATATATTTTATATATATTATTATTATATATATATATATATATATATATATATATATATATATATATATATATATATATATATATATATATATATATATATATATATATATATATATATATATATATATATATATATATATATATATATATATATTATATATTTTTTATTTTTTTTTTAAAAATAACATTTCTCACAACTTTTAAAAACTGAAAATATATATAAATGTAAAATATATAATTATATTTTTTATTTGCTCATATATTAAATTAAAAACCTAAAAAAAATTTTTTTTTTTTTTTTTTTTTATTTTCTTATTTAAAAAAAAAAAAAAAAAAATAAAAAAAAAACCATTGGTAACGCACTATTACATCAGCCATACACTAGCTACAGTTGCGTAAGAAACTTCCCCCCATATTTCCGGTTCCGGTTCCGGTTTCAACTATTATGGATTTCTGGTTCCGAACCCTGTTTGAGATTTCAGTTCCTGTTTCACTTCAGATTCAGATTATTTTGTATTTCCGGTTCCGGTTCCGAATGTTTTGTATTTCCGATTCCAGTTCCCATTATTTTGGATTTCTGGTTCCGATTACGACTATTTTGCATTTCAGGTTTCGGATCCGTCTGTTATGGATTTCCGGTTGAACTTGAAGTTCCAAACCCTGTTTGAGGTTTTCAGTTCTGTGATTTCCGGTTCCAGTGTTGGTTCCGACTATTTTGCAATTCTGGTTCCGGTTCTATTATGGATTTCCGGTTCCAAACCCTGTTTGTAATTTTAATTCCCTGTTTCAGTTCCGATTCTTGACTATTTTGGATTTCCGGATTTCAGTTAAAGTTCCGGATCCGATTCCCATTATTTTGGATTTTTGAAACCGGTTCCGGTTCCGATTCTATTTTGGGTTTCCAATTACGGTTCCGATTCTATTTTGGGTTTCCAATTACGGTTCAGATTCTAGATATTAAAAATCATGCGATTCCAAATCTGATTCAAAGTTTCTGGCTCTAATTCCAAATTCACAACAGAGCTCCGGACCCTAGAAACATCCTACGCACTTCGTAGACAGAATCGTCGCTAGAAAAAAATACTTTTCACTTATTGACTATAATATTAAAGTGTTCTACGCATTCCGAGTTTTTGGACCGATAACCCATCAAACAGCGCACGTATACTTGCAATTTATTATTTTTCCTTTTAACTTTACATCTTACGGGCACTGCCCTAATAAAGGAGAGGTCGCTCTCTAAGAAGTTCCTCCCTTAGAATCTATTTGAAACAAAGACCTAAGTCATAAAAATATAAGTCAATCACCCTAGCGTTATGTCAGACCAATAACGTTTCCACTAAGTTCAAACAGAGTAAAACCCATGACCACAAATAAAAGACATTTCTTCCCCCAACTTATATAATGTAAGTCTGATCCGACATAACTTCAAGATATCCGTTTCCAAAGCTCATCTACTCATGTATCAATACTAATGTTATGTATTTACGTTAAATCTTCTGTAAGCAACGAGATTTAAACACCCAACAAAGCCAATATTAAAAAAGATGTAAATCCTTTGCCCCAGTAATAATTTAGCTAAGATATGTTTTCAGGCCACTTGCATCACTTATATTTATGACGCACTTGGATAGCAACATAAAAATAAAAGTACACAAATTAGTACGATAAATATATACAAAATAGCATCATAAAACCTATTATAAACAACCAGTTATTATATATATATTATCACTTTAAAACAAAACCTTTTTCAATTACAATCGTCTAACATTCAGTTCATATGAAATACAACTTAATATCGACCTAAACCGCTGCTATAAATAGTGATTTAAACCCATCGAAAAAGATCGTCAAATATTTTGCAATTAATTAATTTTATATCGCAAGTGTTTGGAGGACCTTATCACTACAATGGGAAATTATTTCAATCATTATTATTAATCCAAGTCTACATACGTAGTTCTATATTATTACTACAATTAGACTACATATGTGTAGTTCTAGGAAATAACATATCATGACTTCCATATATATATATTATATATATATATATATATATATATATATATATATATATATATATATATATATATATATATATATATATATATATATATATATATATATATGTGTGTGTGTGTGTGTGTGTGTGTGTGAATGGGCGATTAATCGTCATCACCTTCAAAATTGGCATAATATTTCTCAATCGTTATCGTCAATTTTCTGACGATTATTTTGACGATTACTTTAAGTATATTGACATAAATAACTCTCTGATCCACTTTCTTCTATTGAGAGTGAAAGACTGTTTAGTAGCGAGGGCCAAATGTATATACGAAATTGAATTACCCCTCAGAAACTGGAGAAATGATTGTTTCTACATTACAATTTAAGAGCTCTAAATTTAAATATTAGAATTTTGCTGTGTCTGTCCATGTTCTCGTATTAAAATTTTTTTTAAATCAATGTTCTGAAGATACTACAAGGAGCTTCCCTCGCTCTCGGCTCCAGATATGCGCTTATAAATATCAAGGTTATGATCAAAAGAACATTCTTCAATGAATTCGTAAATTATCATTTGGATGACGAGGAACCCCCTATACTTGCCATTTTCAGCAGGATGAACCCACTCTCTATACTTTCAACGCCAGCATGTACGATATTGAGTCCTACTTTGAGGAACGTGACATCCAAGTTGACCACCAAGGTCGCCAGAACTTACTCCGACAGATATCTTCCTATGGGGCATGATGAAAGGGAACGTGTATCTTAACAGGTTCCGTACTATCATGCAAATGAAAGACAACATTCGGCAGACAATTGATACTGCTACTCCCAATATGGTGGCAGCAACCTTCCGTAACATGGTAAAGGGTGTGCAGGCATAACATAATGCTAATGGTTATCACATGTTGTGATGTCAGCAAGGTTCTCACACACCAAGGTTTGTTCGTGGCAAATTTTATTAACTTTTAACCACTACTTTGATATCTATGAGCACATACTTGGGGACGAGAGCAAGTGGGACACCTTGTATCTAAAATTACATGTTTTTAAACATTTGAATAAAGAAAAGACAATTTCATCATTCCTTATTATAAAATTGTTAAATTTATTAAAATAATGAAATTTTTAAAATACGCTTTTTCAATTTCATCGTCATCATCATCGTCAAAAAATTCTTAATCGTCCCATCATTAAAAATATTTATATATATTAGTGGTGGATCGAATGTCATATGTTCTCATTTCCGGATGCGGATGTAGAATTTTCGTCAAGTGCAGATGCGGATGCGGATGCGGATGTTGAATTTTGGAAAATGAATGCGGATGTTGAATTTTCGAAAATGCGGATGCGGATGTCAATTCTGCCATCATATATATATATATATATATATATATATATATATATATATATATATATATATATAATATATATATATATATATATATATTATATATATATATATATATATATATATATATATATACTTGAGATAGCTTCTTTCCAAGTAAACCTTAATCAAATTAGAAACGTTTCCACATACTCATTTAATTCACTGTGAAAGTTTCACAACGTATCTCGGTCCATTCTTCAGCACAAACTAAATTTTACAAATTTCTATTTTAAAATACAATAAAAATATAAATTCATTAATTATCTATATGATATTTAAAATAATAATAATTGCAATAAAATAATAAAAAATAAAGTAATAATATTAATACTGAAATGAATAAATAAAAATAAAAAGACTGGACTATTTTGGGAAAAAGGACTTCATTATTGAGTGAAAAGAACAATAGAAGAAGCTTGATCATTTAAAGATGGGTAATGAGTTTTTATATATAAAACTTCAAAATCCTACGATCAAGAACAAAGATGCATGTTGAAGAATAGAGAAATCATAAGAATAAAAAGGGTGTTTCCAATAAGTATCCATGGTCTTTTATGGCAGAGTGTACAGGAGAGCAAAGAGGAAGATCCGTACTAAAGGATACTCCTCTCTGTTATCAATCCTCACTTTTAATTGTAGACCAGTTTGGCCTTCATAAGCCGGATTACAGCTAGCACACTTAAATAAATAAATTAATGAGGATTTGAGAAGCAATTGGGTGAGACTCCTTGTGTCTGAAGAAGCTTTAAATTGAGAGGCATTTATAAATTATAAGAATGAACTGGGTTGTGGGAATGTATCAATTATAGTAAGAAAATTTCTATTAATTTGAGATGTAAGTGATCTTATATACGAAAGTTTTAAGTATATTTTTTGTTTGAGTACAGTAGGAAAATGAAGGGTGGGTTTGAAGATATTAGTGAGATACTTATTAATAATTTTTTCCACTTGGAACTTTGGGAATAAATTAAAATAGAAAATATTTCATAAATATATATATATATATATATATATATATATATATATATATATATATATATATATATATATATATATATATATATATATATATATATATATAATATATATATATATATATATACGAGAATAATTATTTCAAAATTTAGATTAGGAAAACCTTTAAAAATATAAGTCGGTCGCGGAACTTCCTCCCCAAATGAGTAATTTTTTTAGTACACAGATGTACAAAACACTTGTCAACACAATCTCGGTGATTGAGTACAATGTCCAACACAAACAAAAACAAAAATTAATATTATAATAATAATAATATATAATAAATAATAATAATATAATAATAATATAGATATAAATATATATATATATATATATATATATATATATATATATATATATATATATATATATATATATATATATATATATATA
>SEYY01003921.1:197500-200000 GCA_009176605.1 Armadillidium nasatum
ATCTCTCCTGAAGATAATCTTCCTATCACTTGTAGAAAAATCTCTCTCGAAGATAGTTTTCATATCACTCCAACTTTTATAATGATCTCTCCCGAAGATAATCTTCATATCACTCAACTTGCAGAAAAATCTCTCCCGAAGATTATCTTCATGCTATTTGACTTGTAGAAAAAAAATCTAAATTTCATTAACTCTCATTTAATGCATATTAAATAAATTTGGATAATTTTCTTGAATTTTAAAAAATGTAAATTTTTATATTTTTTAAAGTTAAGTTAAAAGAACGTAGTTATAAACTTTTGCAGCTTCTCCTCATTAATTAAACTAAAAGCATTCGGAGAAAAAAAAATTAATTTTAATCCATTTCTAATATATATCTAATTCATACTATTATAACTTAAAAATTTAATTATTATTATTATTATTATTATTATTATTATTATTATTATTATTATTATTATTATTATTATTATTATAAGTCTGCAAACATTAAAAATTAGTATCCTAAACGTTTCGCAAAAGCCTTTTCACATCCACACTACAAAAATCTGCTTTCTTCAAAATATTACCAAAATAATAATAATAATAATAATAATAATAATAATAATAATAATAATAATAATAATAATAATAATAATAATAAAATATGCAATAAATGAAAAATAAAATTTCGATAGGGTAAATTTAAAAATTTTTTTTTTTTTTAATGAATTACATTTTTGGAAGAAAAAAAAAAACCCTCTACAATATATATATATATATATATATATATATATATATATATATATATATATATATATATATATATATATATATATATATATATATATATATATATATATATATATATATATATATATATATATATATATATATATATATGAATTCTTTATCCATTGTGTTTCTTAAATCTTCAGTAATTCCCAATGTTTTTCTATTAAACTCTTTAAATCTTCAATAATTTCCATGTTTTTTCCATTAAGTTATTTAAAACTTCAGTAATTTTTTCAATGTTTATCCATTGAATGTTAAGTATCTTAAATCTTCAGTAACTTCCTATATATTTCCATCATATTAAATTCTTTATATCTTCAATAATTTCCAATCTTTATTCCATTGTACAAACTTTCGTAGATCTTCATTTTTAACAGATGTTTTTAATTGTATTAAGTTTTTTTTTTAAAAATCTTCAGAAACTTCAAATTGTAGCAAAGTTCTTAAATTTTTAATAATTGTCATTAAGTCAGTTGTTCCTTTTAACAATTTGTCATGTTTAAATATTAAAAAACATTTGCAATGTTATCATAATCTCATTTCTATCATTTTTAAGATTCTCTTTTTTTCCCTTTGTACCATTTTAAGATTCTCTATTTTTCCCTTTGTACCATTTTTAATATTCTCTATTTTTCCCTTTGTACCATTTTTAAAATTCTCTATTTTTCCCTTTGTACCATTTTTAAGATTCTCTATTTTTCCCTTTGTACCATTTTTAAGATTCTCTATTTTCCCTTTGTACCATTTTTAAGATTCTTTTTTCCCTTTGTACCATTTTTAAGATTCTCTATTTTTTCCTTTGTACCATTTTTAAGATTCTCTATTTTTTCCTTTGTACCATTTTTAAGATTCTCAATTTTCCCTTTGTACCATTTTTAAGATTCTATATTTTCCCTCTGTACCATTTATAAGATTCTCTATTTTCCCTTTGTACCATTTTTAATATCTCTATTTTCACTTTGTACCATTTTTAAAATTCTCAATTTTCCCTTTGTAATATTTTTAAGATTATTTTCCCTTTGTACCATTTTTAAAATTCTCAATTTTCCCTTTGTACCATTTTTAAGATTCTCAATTTTTAAGATTTTCCCTTTGTACCATCTTTATAACATGAAAGTCAAAAGTTATTTCAAGTTGAAATACGACTATAGAGTTAAGAAACAATAGTTTAAATTTTAATAAATGTGACCATATATATATATATATATATATATATATATATATATATATATATATATATATATATATATATATATATATATATATATATATATATATATATATATATATATATATATATATATATATATATATATATATATCTCATGGGGTAGTGCACTATATTATTATCTTACTAGGCCGAACTACTTTTCTAGAATCCCAAGTCTTTCCTACGGCATTTAGTACCTTTAGAAAGTCACAAGGTTCTATATAGGAAGCAAGTTCCTAAGATCCACGCAAGGAATTAAAACCGGGGCTTTACCAAACTGATTGTTCTACTGTTTTTTGAGTTACTTTAGTGACGAAAAGATAATCTCTAACACCTTTTTTACAGTAATTTTCAAATAAAATTATTCAGATTCGGTTTCGCTTTTCACCATCCAAGCTCTGAAGGAAGAAAAATTTAAGGGGGCGGCGACTCCCTGGCACAGTTCCATATAAGTTATATCTACTTATTATTCTTTATAATATTACACATTTTTCTAACTAGAATAAATTTTTTTTT
>SEYY01003921.1:205000-210000 GCA_009176605.1 Armadillidium nasatum
ATTAAAGAGATACAGATGGAATAAAATTACAGAAAGTTTTGATCAGAGATCGATCATTGATTATAACATCTCATTGGATAGAGAAGAATGGTAAGAAATATGAAAGTGATACCGGGGGTCTCTTTGGACTATGATCATAAACTGCTAGTGACGGATCTGAGAATAAGAATCGAAAGGCTGCAGATGAAGGAGAAGAGGAATGCAATCAAGATTAAAACACGGAAAGAGCAAAGTAAAAAGCAAGAATATGTGGAAAAAAATAAGTTAAAAAAAAAAGCGGAATAATTAGTGAAAGCAGAAAGGGTGGAGGAGATACAGAATGTTGCGATAAAAGCAGCAAAGGAGATAGAAGATGGATAGGAGGAACGAGGGAAATACATGCACCACTGTTAGGTGAGGATGTGAAAAGAGTGATTAAACTGAAGATGGTGATGATGAGAGGTTGGCTGAGGAATAAAAATACAGTCGAGTCATATAGGAAGCAAAAAATGAGGCAGAGAGAGAGAGTAAAGAGGGCTAAAGTGGAAGCAGCTCACAGGATGGCTGAGGAGGTGGCAGAAGACGTGAGAAGCGAAAAGGTTTATAGACTATCAAAAACACAAAGAGAATCAAACACAAGAGCTTGTAATATAAAGAATAAACAGGGGGAAACTATGATAAGACCAGAAGATTTAAACAAGAAATGGACGGAGTATTTTAATGAATTGCTAAACGTAGAGGAAAGAGTGGAGGAGAGAGAGTAGGCAGTGGGGGAGCAGTATCAGGAGGACTTATTACAAAAGAATTGGAGGATGCTTTGAAGAGGATGAAAAACAACAAATCTCCTTATAAAGATGGTATACCCATAGAGCTAATAAAAGAGGAAGGAGGATTGAAAGACGCAGTCCTAAGGTATTTTAACAAATGTTGGAGGGATAGTAGGGTACCAAAAGGTTAATTAATGAGAAAACAATAATAATACCTATATTTAAGGGCAAAAGAGATATAGGAGACTGTAAAAATTATAGAGGAATCCTTAATGAACCACCTAGCGAAGACCTATGAGAAAATACTGGGAAAAAGATTACGATCAGTAATAGAGCACCAACTTGGGAAGGACCAATGTCCATCCGAGGGTGGGCTGAAAAGTAACGAATGTTTTGCCGCAAAATCTCATACACTGCAAATAAGGTACTGAAACAAAAAACTGAAATGTCAAAGGTTTATTTAATGAACATGTAATATTACTTTTCTACATAATCTCTTAGAACATCAATACATTTCTGTAAACGTTGAACCCACTTCTCGAAACCGGTTGAAGTTTTGATCTGTTTTCCGGAACCAGTCTGCTACCGCTTTCTTCACCTCATCATCTGAACCAAATCTCACTCCCCGGAGACTCTCCTTTAACTTTGGAAATAAGTGAAAATCACTGGGGACCAGATCAAGACTGTAGGGTGGGTGATCACTGAACTCGAAGTTCAAGCGATAAAGCTTCTGAAGCAAGAGGAAAACGGTATGGTTTGGTCTTGTTCAACTGGATACGGCTCTTCAATTTCTGGAGTTTCACAATAACGACTGGAGTTTACAGTCGTGCCCTTTCGGCAGATATTCCGAATAGACGAGGCCCTTCGCATCCAAGAATACTGTCAACGTTTACACTGAAAAAACTGTTTTGTTTATGGTAACCAAATTATTAGTCGATATAGAGCCCTATAAATTTCGGTTACCATAACAAAATTACTTTTGTTACCATTATGAAAAATAATTTGATATCCACGACTAAAAATACTATACCAGTAACCAAATTTTAGTAGACGTTACAAAAATTTAGTCAAAAGAATTGGTTGTGATTACCAAGTTTCTTAAGATTTCAAAATTTTCACGCCAGGTTAAGCTTGGGTGTCTGAATTTCATAGAGGCTCATTTTCCTTCTGGATCGTAGTGGTGGACGCACGTTTCGTCTCCCGCCACAATGTTTGAAGAAATTGATAACCCTCTCGAATATAATGGTTTAGAATTTCATTAGCAATATCGACCTATTGTTTCCTCGTGTCTTCTGTCAGTTGCCTTGGCACCTAACAATCACAAACTTTTCGATACTTTAAATCTACAATTATTGCTTGAACACGCTCTTTCGAAATTACAAGCATGGAAGCAATTTCGGACAGTTTAATTCGTCGATTTCCCAGAACATTTTCATCAATGAGAGTATAATGCTGGTCAGTCGTCACTGTAATTGGGTGGCCACTTCTTGGGGCATCATGAATCAACATTTCACCTTTATTTGGAAAGAGTTGCTTTACGGACCCATCGACGAACGTTGCTAACATCCATAGGGTCCGTTCCATACACCTCAAGCAAACGACGATGAAT
Organism: Armadillidium nasatum; assembly: GCA_009176605.1. Lineage (NCBI taxonomy): Eukaryota > Metazoa > Arthropoda > Malacostraca > Isopoda > Armadillidiidae > Armadillidium > Armadillidium nasatum. The sequence continues at coordinate 207,356 of SEYY01003921.1, forward strand.
TTCAGAAGCATTCTGTACACCTTCGGCATGCAAAAATTAAATCACTGAACATTACTTCAACAAAGTATCACTATTAGTTTCCATTCTTCAATCATTGCACAACAATGCAACTAAAATAACTACACCGTTAGCGTGTCAAATCTATTCTACAAGCTTCAATCTTTTCAAACGCAGATCTGAACATGTTTATACCTGTTTCCATTGCTTAGCAACGCATCAACAGGCGTTAATTCTCAGCCCCTCCTTCGTTTATATATATATATATATATATATATATATATATATATATATATATATATATATATATATATATATATATATATATATATATATATATATATATATATATATATATATATATATCAGTCATACTCTTAAAAATAGATTCAGTATATAATAATAGTAAAATAATATTTTCAAAATAATAATAATAATAATAATAATAATAATAATAATAATAATAATAATAATCATAATAATAATAATAATAATAATAATAATAATTAATAATAATAATAATATAATAATAATAATAATTTTTAAATAAATAATAATAATAATAATAATAATAATAATAATAATAATAATAATAATAATAATAATATAATAATAATAATAATAATAATAATAATAATAATAATAATAATAATAATAATAACTTTTTTAGCACATTTAAAGAATAACGTTACGTGAGTTCTCAGCCATACACGTGTAACGAACGTAGCTAGTAAAATTGTGAATGAAACTTTACCTTGTGTGTGTGTGTGTGTAGGTGTGTGTTAGAGAGAGAGAGAGAGAGAGAGAGAGAGAGAGAGAGAGAGAGAGAGAGAGAGAGAGAGAGAGAGAGAGAGCCTCTCGTACTCTACGATAGTTCGTTACCTTCAAATGACGCCATAATAATAATGATAATAATAATAATAATAATAATAATAATAATAATAATATAATATAATAATAATAATAATAGATGATTTACTATTACTACTAGTGCTGCTGCTATTTTAATTACTGCAACTACTACTAATAATTATAGTAAAAAAGAAATAATCAAAATAGCAATATTTAAATTATTATTAATCATTATTATTATTATTATTATTATTATTATTATTATTATTTGGAGTTAACATCTTTTTCAGTGATGACAAGTGAGTGATGGTGTGATGATTGGTCATTTCTAGCGATGACCTCTTTGCAACACGTGACCTTATTCCCCCCCCCCACTAACCTCTTCCCCCAACTATCAATGAATTACATACTCACAATTTTTCATTTTCGGGGGGACGACACCACCTCATTGTCAATTACAATAAGCCTTTGTTAATACTTAGATAATGGCATAATATAAGTAGCATATAAGAGGCCCCATATATATATATATATATATATATATATATATATATATATATATATATATATATATATATATATATATATATATATATATATATATATATATATATATATATAATTACCTAAGGATCTTTTCCAAGGCCATTCATTATACAAAAAATGAATAAAATGTTCTGAATGAACAAAAATGAATGAACTAATATATATATATATATATATATATATATATATATATATATATATATATATATATATATATATATATATATATATATATATATATATATATATATATATATATATATATATATATATATATATATATTATATATATATATATATATATAATAATATATAGTAATAATATAAAATATATAAAATCCATAAAAAAGCCCATATATATATATATATATATATATATATATATATATATATATATATATATATATATATATATATATATATATATATATATATATATATATATATATATATATATATATATATATATATATATATATATATATATATATATATATATATATATATATATCCTATTATAGACGGTGCAAGTTAGCTCCTCTGGGCCTCTGGTGTATAGACTGGGCCTCCGTCGAACGCGAGAAGCTTCTACAACTGCACAACATTTTTTATTATTATTATTATTAACATCTATTACAGCATATAACGTGGCATTATTAAATTACATAGTACGCAATAATTGCAAGCTTACATCATTCATTCAAAACTATTAGTATAAATGAGTGAAGCGTACGAAAAAAAAGAAAGAGAAAAACATTCCTGAAGTAAAGTTGTTAGAACGTCTTACGCCATTTTTTTATTCTGTAGGAAAAATTCTACATTATTTTTGCTTAAATATAGGTAAATAAACTTTACAACAAAGATACATGCCTATTTTCTATAATGGACATACCTGTTATTAATACTAATAATATGATAATATTTGGCAAAATGCCTGACATTCTAATAATTCAAACCATACAGATTTCATCAAAAAAGATAAAAGTTTTTAAAAGAATCCCTAACACACCCACACTTCCCAAGCGCGAAGCAACCACTGAACGCGAAGTCAGGAATTGGTGAATTGGTGATCGTACAATACACTATTCGTTCGTATATTTTCCCTCTCTCTCTCTCTCTCTCTCTCTCTCTCTCTCTCTCTCTCTCTCTCTCTCTCTCTCTCTCTCTCTCTCTCTCTCTCTCTCTCTCCTCATCATTATCTCCATCTTTCTCTTTTATCTCCTATGTAACATGAACCCTATAACACCTAA
>SEYY01003921.1:217500-219362 GCA_009176605.1 Armadillidium nasatum
GTGGTAAGAAAAATGGATAGGATAGGGAAATGGGTGAGCATGAGGAAGCATGATGGTATGTGGGATGCAAATATATTGATGTATGCGGATGATGTGGTACTTTTGACTAAGACACAGGAAAATTTGAAAGTATTGGTGGATGAGTTTGTAAAGGGTTGCGATGATTTGGGGTTAAGAGTAAATGCTAGTAAGAGTAAAGCGCTATTGATGAAGAATGGGGAGGGAGGGGAAAGGGATATGGTTATGGGAAATGATTTACAAATTAAAGTAGGTAGGGAGAAATTGGAGCTGGTCAATTTAAGTATTTGAGGGTGATTTTTGGAGAGGCTGATGTTACTATGGGTGATGAAGTTGGTCATAGAATAAGAGAAGGGGAGAAGGTGTTAGATGGTTTGAGGGATATTTGAGATAGAGAAAGGTTACCAAGGGAGGTGAAGGTGAGAATGTTTGAGTGATGTTGTTTACCGGTGGTTATGAATGGGAGTGAAGTATGGAGATTGAACGCTAGGAAAGAAAAAAAATAGAAGTTTTCGAAATGAAATGTCTGAGAGCGGTTTGTGGTGTTGGTAGAAGAGATAGAGTCAGGAAAGTTAGAATAAAGGTAATGTTTGGATGGAGAAAGAGTATGGTTGAGAGAGCTGAACAAAGTATGCTGAGATGGTGTGGACATGTTTGTAGGATGAATGAAGAGAGAATGGCTAAAAAGGTATTTGTTTCAGAAGTGGAGGGTGTAAGAGATAGGGGGAGACCGACGAGAAGTTGGATTAGTAATGTCAAGGACATTAAGTATAGAGGAAGAATTGGGAGGAGGTGTGCGGTTGACAGAGGATAGGAATGAATGGAAAAGATTGGTGAAGGGGTGAGTGTTTGGATTTATGTGGCCTGCGATAGGCACCACCCCACGATTGTGGGAAAGATTGTAAGTGATATATATATATATATATATATAATATATATATATAATATATATATATATATATATATATATAATATATATATATATATATATATATATATATATATATATATATATATCAGCAAATTTAAATAAAATATTGCAACTTGGCAAAATAGTTTTTAAAAAAATTGCAAGGTTAAATAATGAATTTTGGACAAAAAATTTGATTCATTTATTTTTTTATTATTATTATTATTATTATTATTATTATTATTTTATTTTATTATTATTATTATTATTATTATTATTATTATTATTATTATTATTATTATTATTATTATTATTATTATTATTATTATTATTATTATTTTACTATTATTATTATCATTAATTTTATTATTTTTGTTATTTATTCTTATTTTTATTTTCATTTTAGTATTATAATCATTTCCATTATTATTACTATTATTATTATTATTATTATCATTTTCATTATTATTATTATTATTGGTAGTAGTAATAGTAGTAGTAATAATAATAATAATAGCAATCTTAATTCTAAACATAGTAATATTATTAATTTCTATATTCCTTATTAGTGTTAATTCAGCATTAATGCTTCTAAAACTATAAATAAAAACTATAAATAAACTCTATTTTACGCCTTACAATGACTTGCAAAGTTCCTCATAACCCCGAGAGAGGTCCTAAAGTCCTACATGGTTCTACGGGGTCCTACGAAATTCCTATAAAAATTGAACGAAACTCTCAAAAAATAGTGTTAAACAATTTTAGTTGCATAAAAACTCTAATCCTTTTTGCAGTTTTTGAGCTTCACATTTTCATCCAGACTTCCAAGGTCACGTGAGAGTTTTGTTTATTTATTAAGATGCGTCCTTGTGACTTCCTATGGCGTTTTCCATTCTTTCAATATTATTATTATTATTATTATTATTATTATTAT
>SEYY01003923.1:0-7500 GCA_009176605.1 Armadillidium nasatum
TGTATATTAACAATGTTACTACTCGTTCTGTATGTTTCAGTTTTCTCCAATTGATGTTTGTTGTAGTGGTGCGTTAATTTTTCTCTTCAGTTTATATATATATATATATATATATATATATATATATATATATATATATATATATATATATATATATATATATATATATATATATATATATATATATATATAGTATATATATATATATATATATATATATATATATATATATATATATATATATATATATATATATAGCACCCTTGATTAGCCTACCAAATTTACCTATTTGTTTTTAAGGACAAATTATTCAACTTTAGAATTTTCCCACCATCCTATTTCATGTTTTCTCAGGTTCTTGAGTCTTTGAACAAATCCCAAGTCTGTATTTTAAACCTGATCCTTCAATTAGTAATTAATAATTAGCTTAATTAATTCCATTGGCTTACATTTTTAAAATGCTTCAATTTCTTTAAATGTTCTGTTCTGAATATCACGAAAGTTGTACTGTAGATTTTCTGTATGACCGACATCACCTTATTATTTTTAATTTTGCAAAATTTCAATTAATTAATTAATAATTCAATTAAATATATTTTTTGGCTTATGTTCTATATCTCTGTATCTGCAGATCCGATTTTGGTAAAATTTGTACAGTTGACTCTTTGTATAGCATAGAACAACTTATTATACTTACCTATTAATTTTTTTAATTAGTTAATTAATTAATTAAATTATGTAATTTTTAATTAACATTACGTAATGTTATGCAATCTTTAATTAATATTACGTAATATTTTTGCCACATAGCTTCCCGTCATTTTTGTTTCCAAAACATTGATAAATAACTTTTCACTAAAAGTGAAAATTTGTAAAACAAATAACGGTGTTTCTATGTATTTTCACACCATTTTCTTCACATCATTTGGTTTGTTTTCTTAAGTAGTTTTTTTTCATATTAATCTCTAATTAATTAAAATTCGATTTGATTAATTATAATTATTCAATCTGGCACGTCAAAGGTGGGTACTTGGCATTTTTTTCCCCTTTAAAAGTGGCGGAGCGGCCTTTTTCCGCCAGTTGTTTCTTGAATTTATATACGTATCGGAAGGTTCTGCCCATCCTCCCTTGTTCCATCTGAAGGGACCTTCTCGTATAAAAATTTCACATTTTATTTCAGCTGTGTGTGTTTTACGTGCATATAAAGTAATAACACATGAGATATCTCTTTGAATTACACTTTGCATATATATATATATATATATATATATATATATATATATATATATATATATATATATATATATATATATATATATATATATATATATATATATATATATATATATATATATATATATATATATATATATTATTTCAGCTTAATTAATATTTCTATAAATTTTTCTGTACCATTATTTTTTAAGCATTATGAGCACATATACTGATATACCAAGTGAGACGTCTGATGATTTCGAAGTGATTCAATCTGTATCTGCAAAAACAAATCCACAAATAGAAACTGGACAATCAAGAAGTCTTTCATGTTACCATAAAATTTAAGGATCTTGATTCATGCTTTGAACAAAACATTTCTGCGGGTAAAAAGAAGTGCAAAATTTGCCAACTAAAGTTATTACCAAAGCCATTTAATATGCGGAGACACCTGTCTAGATGCCATCCTGATATTTTTAAGAATATTGAATCTAAAAAAGGAAAAGGTCCCCCTTCGATTGAAAATTTTTTGCAATCTAAGCAGTCTTTAAAAAGAAAAAAGAGAAGTACAGAACAACTGCCTGAAAAAAGTCGCGAGGAAATTGATAAGGCATTAACCAAATGGATAGCTGCTGACTTACTACCTTTTAGATCAGTGGAATCGCCGGCTTTCAGGTAGGAATATATATATATATATATATATATATATATATATATATATATATATATATATATATATATATATATATATATATATATATATATATATATATATATATATATATATATATATATATATATATATATATATATATAGATGGATTTGTACGGTCTTTTTTTGTTTTATCTTGAAGTGAACTAGATCACGATTTAGTCTTCCGTTATAATCATTTGGCACATAAGAATTATAATGTTATCACAAAGTTTCGCTGATAAATATTTAACAACTTTTTTTAATATATCAGAAAAATATTATATATCAGATATTTTAATTATTAAACCACTTAGATATTAAAGCACAAAAACAAGTACCAAACTTATTATAATTATCTTATTAACGTGTATATTCTATATTGGTTCCATCCGGCTTGTTTCAAAATTCACTAAACCGAAAAATGACTCTGAGAATCATAGTCGCTAATTAAAAAGTAGTTTTCAAATAATATTTAAAGTAATATTCAAATTATTAAATCAATTAAAATAAAATACATTTACAGTAAAAGAAAATAAAATAAATTAATTTTAATAAATTCTGAAGATGAGCTCATCTAATATATATATATATATATATATATATATATATATATATATATATATATATATATATATATATATATATATATATATATATATATATATATATATATATATATATATATATATATATATATATATATATATATATATATATATAAAACTTTATTTATTGTAAATGAGCATTCTCAATAACAATTATTTATTCTATATATATATATATATATATATATATATATATATATATATATATATATATATATATATATATATATATATATATATATATATATATATATATATATATATATATATATATATATACAACAAAACTATGTTTATTTATTGTAAATCAGCATTCTCAATAACAATTATTTTATCTCTATTTATTTAAAGGGAGCTTTTGAACTTACTGAATCCCGATTACGAGCCACCAACTCGCAAAGTTCTTGCAACATCTAAGTTGTCAGCTTTATACGACGAAATGTTTCAAACTATTAAAGAAGACATTGGAAAATGTGCATCATATAGCGTAACATTTGATATTTGGACATGTACGAAGAACCAAAATCAGTTTTTAGCTATTACTGGTCATTTTGTAAATGCTCAGTGGAATTTACAATCGTACTGCATAGGATGTTTGCCATTTAATGAAGCGCATACAGGTGAAAATATTGCTTCTTCTATTAATAGATGTATAAATTCTATGGACCTTAAAATTCCATCATTTGCGGTTACAGATAGTGGGACTAATGTTGTAAAGGCTTGCCAAAAAATGAACCTAGAAAGAATTTCTTGTATAGCACATACTATAAATTTGTGCTTAGAACCAATAATATTCCAGAAATCAAGTCATGAATCTCCAGTACTCAATTTAATGGAAAAAATAAGAGCTATTGCTTCTATCTTTAAAAGATCACCGAAATTATGGAATGAATATAAGTCCATATATAAAACAGAAATGAAAACTAACATTGATCCCAATAAGATTCCAAGAGATTGTAGAACTCGTTGGAACAGCTCTTTTCCTATGATTGAGGAGGTAATTAAACAAAAAGAACCTCTTGAAATTGCAGCCTTAAAGTTGAAAACGCCTGTATTGGCGATAACACAAGAAGAAAAAGAAATGCTTCAAGATCTCTGTACACTTTTGCAGCCGTTCAAAGAGGCTTCTTTAATTTTATCTGGTAGCAAGTACCCTACTTCATCAATCAATTTTTCCATCAGTTTTTGCAATTAGTTCTCAGATGAGCAAAGTACAAGTTGATGAGAGGTTGGTAGCTGAAAAAAATCAAATTCAACAAGAAGTAAACCAACGCCTAATTCCCTACTGTCGCAATGTTAATTGTTTAATAGCTACCTATTTAGATCCTAGATTTAAGAAAAAGATTTTTTCAGAAAATGATAAAGAATTAATCTATGAAGGGATATCATCGTTTTACACATCTGTTTGCAAAGAAAAGCCTTTTCCAGAAGAAGAGAGCAATCCTTAAAAAAAAGAAGAGACAGTGAAAGAATATTTAAGACCTCAGCTGAAACTTTTAAAAGCCTAATGGTTAGCCACAGCAGCAGTGATGAAGAAGAAATGACCAAAATTTCGGCTTTAAACAGTGAGTTAGAATTATACAACAGCTTTAAGTATAAAGAAAAGACCGAAATGGATCTTCATTCTAACCCGCTGGAGTTTTGGAAAAAAAACACAAATTTATTTCCGATTCTTAGTGATGTGGCTAAAACATTTTTAGCCATTCCGGCAACATCTGTAGAAAGCGAAAGAATGTTTTCAAAAGCAGGGGATCTAATATCTGACAGAAGAACAAGACTTAGCTCCAAAAATGTAGAAAAAATAATATTTGTAAACAGAAATTTGGAAGCTATTGGGCATTTATAAGTATATATATATATATATATATATATATATATATATATATATATATATATATATATATATATATATATATATATATATATATATATATATATATATATATATATATATATATATATATATATATATATATATATATATATATTACAGCCAGTATTAACATTATATTCCTGTGAACTATAATAAACTTTCTCATGTTCCTATGATTTAAAATTGAGCTTCAATTTGTGTATATTAAATTTTTTTATTTTTTTTTACTTTTAATGTATTTTTTGTATATGCAGTGTAGGATTTGCTTCTAGTAATAAAGGTATTGTAAAAACATTTTTCGTTTTAAATCCAATTTTTCTCCAATGTCAACATAACAACAATCGGAAAAAGAAATATTTAAAAAAATCTTTATAAATTTATCTAAAATCAATGATTTCAAAGAACAAAAGACAATCACTAATGAATTAATTTCTTTAAAATACGAACTTTGGCACAAATTATCATTCATTTTAGTTAGGTGGTTTAAAAGATTAATACATTTATTTCTAAATGATGCTGGATACTATATACCCTAGTTTATTTACCCTTTAAGAATGAAATAATTGCCACATTTAAACGTCACATTTCCTTAGGATAAAATAGTGTCTTTGAACTTTTTTTTTTTTTTTTTTTTAAAGTAATTCTTTGAGCTTACCAAAGATCATATTTTAATTAAATAAAGGACAATAGGTATTATATAAAAAAAATGGTACTGCAAAAAGAATCAACAGAGCTCCTTAAAACTTGAGAAAACTCAGTTATTTTATATATATCCAGAGTTCGTCAAGATGCTCTTATATATAATTTGGTTTCATAGCACCATCATTACGAATGCCACTTAATTGCCCTTCTGTAAGATTGAACGTGTGTGTTATAAATGATTTATCACCCAAGTACTTTCTTCTGTGCACAAGTTTAGAATATATTGTTTGAATTTGTTTCTAAGAATTGAAATGTGTTCATGGTTCTATATACCTCGTGAACACACCTTCTTTGCCAAAAATTTTCATTAGGTATAAAACAGTTAACAGTTTAATTAAGAAATCCAGCTTCACTACTTTTAAAATTTATTTATTTATTTTCAGTTTTTTACTTAATATAGCTAAACTTGTTTAATTCAGAATTACAAAAAAAAATAAAAATATTCATCATCTTCATGAATATTCATCATTCATTCGTCTTTGAAACAAAGTAATTAAAATATTTGTTTTTTGAAATATTAGCATCTTGAACCGGAATTAATTTTTTTTTATATCGGTAGTTGCTCCTACATCGAATCTTATCCAGTAAAAGTTCATCCGTTACTCTTCTAAAAACGATACTCCAACCCATTATATATATATATATATATATATATATATATATATATATATATATATATATATATATATATATATATATATATATATATATATATATATATATATATATATATATATATATATATATATATATATATATATATATATATATTATACCCCCTCAAAATTGTCACACTACGGCTGAAATAATTCGAGAAGGTTCTAAATATAGGAGCTTCATACAATTTTTTACGTTACGTGCATGTGAACAGGTATCCCGTACATACGTTTACTCTTAAGTTACAGCGATAGGAAGACGGTGTGTTATAACAAGATGCCGATTGCCATAGAAATGTATGAATTGAGAAACAAACGAACTCCAATTGTGATTGATTGTAGTTGTTAACCTTAATATATCACTGTTGCGGATTGGTAGTTTAATCGTTTACGGTAGTGGAAATAATCAGGAAGATCTACCCGTCCCGTCATTTGTCCCGTGATTAATGTATGCAAATAGTAACATTGCAACAGAGGGCCACAGCCATAGTTACCTTGGACGTAGGTTCAACGTTGAACATACAAGTATCAGAAGAGTCGTACATCGGTGCTAGGAGACCAACGAATACCGTAGACGACAGGGGCAAGGCAGACTAAGCTCGACAATACCTCGTGAAGGCCGATTTATAAGGCTACTCACAGTGCGGGAGCATCTTCATAGCAGCAAGAAGCCTCCAGAAACAGTTGGCGTAATACATGGAAAACGTATAAGTTCTGATACGGTTCTCAGATGGCTTCGCATAAACGGGTTTCGGCCACAAAGGTCTGGAAGAGGGCCATTTCTCACGAAAAATCATCGTACAACGATATCCTTTGTCCATTGGCCATTTCGCTAGTAGGGACGTGTCCTATTTAAAGACTAGTCCAGATTCAATCTCCATAGTTCCGACTGACGTCCAAGGGTGTATCAGCAGCCCAACGGAAAATACGTAGCGTGTAAAATTAAAGGTTAGGTGCCATATGGTGGTGGGTTGGTCATGGTCTGGGGAGATATTTCTCTAACCGCCCGTACAAACCTCTGCATCCTTCGTGAAGGGTCCCTGACCGTCGAACAATAAATTACAAAAATCCTTGAACCTTATAAAATACCTTATACGCCATACATCGGTTCGGGGTTCATCCTTATGAAAGAAAATACTTGGCATCCAGGTGTGCTCACGAGTACCTACAGTAGTGAAGATTCAAATTGACAAGTTCCGAAGGTCTTTATAAATTTGGACCTAAATCCCATCGAGCATGTATGAGAAATGTTGGAACGACCACTATGACAGCTCAACCTACTACCAATGACCCTGAATGAACTTCGGCAGACCAAAGTCGGCCTATGGAACGCAATCCTTTAGTATAATAGACGGAACATTATATTCCAGCATGGAATGATGATCCTAATCCATCATAACGCTGAGAGGTGGTGATATATGGTAATGGAGGCACCATCAACACATCCAATAAACAAACCATATACCTACAGGTTCATTCCCGTTTTGCGGCATTAAACCTCTGTCTCCATGTATAGTTTTTGAAGAGACCGTTCCCATATCCCTTTGCATACTATCTGTGTATGTTGTAACTCTCGACATTTATGAACAATACTAAACATATCGTGATCTATATCCTGTATTTTTTCATGCTATTATGTTCCTTATGTTCAGTGGTACGATAATTTTGCGAGGTAGCATATTTCAATGTCAGAAATGCATTGAACGTTGTGTCGAGTAGAAAGATGACATCGAAAATCTCCATATATATATATAT
>SEYY01003923.1:12500-22500 GCA_009176605.1 Armadillidium nasatum
TATATATATATATATATATATATATATATATATATATATATATATATATATATATATTTACAATTACTCTGATGAGCAATGAACTTGACATGGTAAGCATTCGCTTGTGTCAAAGCTTGAGGGTGTAATTGTTGACAACAGAATGATATTCATATTATATATAATATAATATATATATATATATATATATATATATATATTATATATATATATATATATATATATATATATATATATATATATATATATATATATATATATATATATATATATATATATATATATATATATATATATATATATATATATATATATTATATATATATATATATATATATATATATATATATATATATATATATATATATATATATATATATATATATATATATATATATATATATATATATATATATATATATATATATATATATATATATTATATATATATATATAGAGAAAAAATGAATGCAACATTTATTTACATCTTAAGAAATTATATAAATAAGTTAAAGTCGACGTTTCGATCACTACTGTGATCATCATCAGGACACTGAAAATTGAAAGAATGAACACATATGTAACAATAAATAATGAAAAATAAAAATAACAATAGTAATAACAATAATAATTATAATAATAAATATAATATTAAAATAAATTAAATAATAATAATAATAATAATAATAATAATAATAATAATAATAATAACAATAATAATAATAATAAACATAATAGTACTATAATTAAAAGATTGTAGCACAATGAAAAGCAAGATATAATAGATGAAAATTTGTAAAATTTAAGACTTAAAAGACAATACAACAATAACTAAACACAAATGAATAATAACAAACTGACGAGTCAAACACTGCTGCATGATTCCTCAAAATTCACTCTAATTGACACCCCACCCCACAAGCTTATTTCCCAATTAGAAGACAAGCTTGCCCGATCTCTCCGTAATCTTAAATCAAATCACAAAATTGATGAAAATCTTTACAATGCCACTTTTCCCTCCGGCACAACTCTAGGTACTCTTTATGGTTCCCCCAAAGTACATAAACCCAATTGCCCAATAAGACCTATTTTAGCCGCTTATAATATGCATAATTACCGTTTAGCCAAATTTTTGTCCCAAATCATCAAATCTTCATTTTCTTCTTCGTTCTCCACTCCCAATTCCCATAATTTTGTTTCCCGTTTGCATTCCACCTCTCCACGTAACCAAATCATGTGCTCTTTTGACATCCAGTCCCTTTTTACTAATATTCCTCTATCTCTTACCATAGATCTTTTAATCAAACATATCTTTCGGTCTTCCACTCATTTCAATAACCTTGATCAAACTACTTTTTCTCACCTCCTTTCACTTGCCACGTCTGACACCTATTTCATCTTTAATCAATCCGTTTATAAACAGATAGATGGGGTAGCTATGGGTTCCCCCCTAGGCCCTATTCTTGCTGATTTCTTTATTCACCATCTAGAGCTTTCCTACCTTTCCCGCTGATTCTATATCTCCTCGTCCCTCTTTTTATCAACGTTATGTAGATGATATCTTCTGTCTTTTTCCTTCCATAGATCAGTCTCATCTCTTTTTAGACTACATCAATTCTTGTCATCCAATATTAAGTTTTCCATAGAACATGAAAAAAAATAATACCCTTTCTTTTCTTGATGTCTCTATCACTCGAACTTCCTCCTCCTTTCTCACTTCTGTCTTTTCCATTCTTCCACTCCCATTGGTTACCAATTTTTACAGCTCTACATCCTTTAAGTACAAAACCAATACCATATTAACCTATTTACATCGAGCCTACAGTATTTCTTCTTCCTATCTTTCTCTTCACTCTGAATTTGAATTCTTAAATAATTTATTCACCTCCCATAACTACCCTCCTAACATAGTTTCTCAATACATTTTTAAGTTCTTATCCAAAATTTATCACCCTCCTTTTCCTGTCTCTACTGTCCATAAGAAAACTATATATTTCTCTGTCCCTTATCTTAACCATTCCACAATTTCAATGACTTCCAAACTCTCTAGGACTTTATCACATTTCTTTCCTCACCTTGACATACGCTTTTCTTTTCGTTCCTCTTTCAAAATTTCTACTCTATTCCCTTACAAATCTTCACTTCCGTTTCCTCTGAAGTCATCAGTGGTTTATAAATTTTCCTGTCCCTCCTGCCAGAAGGGCTACATTGGTTCCACTGTTCGTCTTCTCAGGACACGTATTTCCGAACATCAAGGTCTCTCCCCTCGTACTTCTCTTCCTCTTTCTAACCCTTCTTTTTCTAACATTCGCTCACACTCTCAAACTTCCTGTCACTTTTTCCCTTTGCCTCAACACTTCTCTGTTCTGGATGGTATCAAGATGTTTCCTCCCTCCATATTCTGGAATCACTATATATTTCTAAACTCAAGCCCGGTCTCAATAATAATCAATTATCCTGTCCCCTATATATCTCACACTCTTAGTCCTCTTTCCCTATATTAGCATTTATATTTCCCTCTTTCCGCTAGTTGTTCATCTTGTAACTGAGGCTCCTGTCATTGCCTCCTCTCCTCTCTATTTCTAGATATATATATGCTCATTTGTATGTATGTTGTATAAATGTTTATATGTATGTGCGTATGTTTGTGTTATGTATATATATGTATGTTGGTTACTTGTCGTGTTTGTATGATCCTCTTGTTTATAAAAAAAAAATTTAACAACCAACCTAACGTTCAGTTTACTATATTATTTCTTTAACCTTTTTCTCTTTCACGATTCTTCTTCAATTGAACCGTGTTTGACTCGTCAGTTTGTTATTATTCATTTGTGTTTAGTTATTGTTGTATTGTCTTTTAAGTCTTAAATTTTACAAATTTTCATCTATTATATCTTGCTTTTCATTGTGCTACAATCTTTTAATTATAGTACTATTATGTTATTATTATTATTATTGTTATTATTATTATTATTATTATTATTATTATTATTATTATTATTATTATTATTATTATTATTATTATTATTATTATAATTATTATTGTTATTCTATTATTGTTTTTTTTTATTGTTGTCATTATTGTTATTGTTACATATGTGTTCATTCTTTCAATTTTCAGTGTCCTGATGATGATCACAGTAGTGATCGAAACGTCGACTTTAACTTATTTATATAATTTTCTTAAGATGTAAATAAATGTTGCATTCATTTTTTGCTCTATTATTCATAATAAAAATTAGGCTTAAGAGAAGCGCCTCAATTTACAATATATATATATATATATATATATATATATATATATATATATATATATATATATATATATATATATATATATATATATATATATATATATATATATATATATATATATATATATATATATATATATATGGGAAGGAAAATGTTGAGAAAATGTGTTAATATTTATGTACTCTGTAGAAGGGTTGGTTGAAACGCCGGTGTAGGGTAGTGCATCGTTTTTTTTTTTTTTTATCTTATTACTTGTGTGATAAGATGACCAGTCGTGCGATACGGTATTGGTGCATGATTTCGTTATGCGGTACGATACTGAAGAATCCAAGTTCTCCATCAAACCTATATATACTTGTTGGATTTCGCTAATCGAAGTGACTTAGAAAAAAATACCTGTTTCAACTTCCGGGTCTCGGAGTGCTTCGTGGATCTTTAGATTGCTTTAGAAGTCTTATTATGTCCTACATTCAAGAAACTTTGGAAAAAAATGTGCTTTTAATATGCTATATTAAATGAGGCTTATTTTTAAAATTTTTCTGGTGTTTGTTACGTGACTTATTTATATCCCGTTTATATATATATATATATATATATATATATATATATATATATATATATATATATATATATATATATATATATATATATATATATATATATATATATATATATATATATATATATATATATATATATATATGCCTATATATATATATCCTAGTAATTTTTCGCTACTTGCCAATTATAAATTAAAACTACATAAATGGTGAAGGAACATTTATCTACGGGGGATGGGGAGAGGGTTGTCCCCCAACCCCCGACCCGTGAGTGATGATAAAATATAATCGATATATCGGTGTAATTTAAACAATACCGTATAATGTCAAAGTTTACACTTTGATAATATTTTGTCATTTGCAGAACAAATTGATTTGATATATAGTTGACAAAGACTACTTTTCTTTTCTGTAAAAGAAAAATATATAACGGATATGCTATTGGTCTATTTTAACAGAATGGTAGTCGTATTATATCTCTAATTAAAATACTTAAACGATATATAAATAAAAGAACAAACAAATAGGAATAAATTGGAAAAGTAAATATTAAACACTAAGCCTAAATCAGTGAATAAGGATATTCTTCCCATGTTAGGTGAAAAGGGGATGGGCCAACCATTGTGGGAGGTGGCGGCCGCCTGGAGGTGAGGAAAGGAGTTAAAAATAGGGTTTAGTAAAGGATACACCCTCACCCACCTTACCCCGTGGGAAAAGGAAGACTGCTTCCTTCCGTTCTATATATGTATATTCAACACCTTTTGCTTCCGTTTCAACGTATTGATTATCCTATAGAAAAGAATATATTTATTTATTTATTTTAAATGTTTGATATATATGTATATATATATATATATATATATATATATATATATATATATATATATATATATATATATATATATATATATATATATATATATATATATATATATATATATATATATATATATATATATATATATATATATATATATATATATATATATATATATATATATATATATATATATATATATATATATATATATATATATATATATATATATATATATATATATATATATATATATATATATATATATATATATATATATATATATATATATGAAACTGCTTTTCAAAAATGAAGTGAGGTGGCGTTTACATCAATTTTGGTCATTCACGATTGACTTATTCGGGAAAAACAGGTTGTCTAATATATCCAATCCTCAGCACCCATATATAGTTCTACAACCTGTGTATGCATCCAGAGTTGGTAAAGAAAATAATCCAACATTTTTGTTGACCAATAAATAAATAACAACATTGTCTAGTGATAATAATAATTTGAAATTACCTTGTACGAAGAAAATATTCAGAAAAGAATCTCATTATTGTGTACTTTTTGAGCTCCACAATTTCATACTATTTTTTTTTTTTTTTTTTACGATGAATGATTTTATTGGTAATAATATAAAAGTTTTAAAAAAAGTCGAAATTTCTTTTAAAGTTTTGTTTTTAAATTGGTCTGAAACATTATGCTACTATTTCCATTTAGTAATTAATAAATAAAGGATTTTTTCTTCTTTTTCTGATTTAGCCCAAAGTTTTCCCAACATCTGGAATATATATATATATATATATATATATATATATATATATATATATATATATATATATATATATATATATATATATATATATATATATATATATATATATATATATATATATATATATATATATATATATATATATATATATAGGGACCGACCGGGGCTGGAATTTTGCCGGGGCCGGGGTTCTGGCCGGGGTTGCCTAAAATTTGTGAAGAGGTCAAAAGCACTAAAATTTTAGGTTAAAACAATTAGATATAAAGTTAATTGAGGTTTATTTAATTATAAGAAAGGCGTAGAATAGCCAACATTCACTTAAATTAATGATTATATGCATTTTCTCTGGAAAAATATCAGAAAATTACAGATTTTGTATAATAAAAAGTCCAAAAATTAAAAAAAAAAAAAATTTTTTTTTTTTGATTCATAATAGTGATTCAACAGCTTTACCTATAAGCCCACAAAGTAAAGTTTGAAAAAATGTAAGATATAAAATTATCAATATAACCTATATTTATACATATCATTGTTATATCATTGCTATGTATCAAACTTGAATCAATTAGCTACATTATTTAAAAAATATTATTTTTTTTATACTTTCAATCAGTATGGTTAAAATATCAGCTTCAGCAGTATGGAAGTACTTTACAATGTTTCAGGATAGGCTCGAAATAGCTAAATGTAACATCTGCAGTCAGAAAATTAGAAGAGGACCTCCGGGTGGTACAAGTAAAAAATTTTCAACCAAATCTTTATGGGGGCATAAAATCAAAACACAAAAATGAACATTCACTAGCAGAAAAGGAGTAGTCAAAAGAAACAGAAAAAAAGAGAAAATTTTAAAAAAGCAAGAAGAAATATCTTAATTTTCTTATACTGTTTAAATTTTTTTATTATTATTTGACTGATTGAGCTGAAATTTTCAGGGAATATGCATTTTTTCTCAAAGTTCTGAGTTGATTTTGAGCATTTTTCTGAGTCTATAACGGTTTGAAAGTTATTTGGACACAAAGTTGAAAAAAATGAATAACGGGGTCAAATCACTGGTTCACATGAGCTGAAAATTTAACTGAATAATCTTAGCCTCAATTAAAAAAAAATTTGGATTGTCCCCTCAAGTATAATTGCCATTTTAACCCCGGCAGGCAAACCCCGGTTTTCCCTGATTTTTAGCCGGGGCCCCGGTCGGTTCCTATTATATATATATATATATATATATATATATATATATATATATATATATATATATATATATATATATATATATATATATATATATATATATATATATATATATATATATATATATATATATATATATATATATATATATATATATATATATATATATATATATATATATATTTTTTTTTTTTTTTTTTTTTTTTTTTTTTTTTTTTTTACAAAATAAAAAATAAAAAAAAATAAACAAACATGGCAACTTTGTCAACAGTAAGTAGATAAGTCGGGCGATGATTTCTGCACAATAGTGAGCAATAGTAAAACATAAAATAGACGTTGTAAATTACAACAATAAAAACTCTTTATTTAGGCAAAACACACACACACAGCATGCATCCATGAACACACAAACACGCACGCATTACATAAGTAACGTGCGATTAAATATATAAAAAAAATTTACGAGGTAAAAAGATTTTTCCTGTTTTAGGGATATATATATATATATATATATATATATATATATATATATATATATATATATATATATATATATATATATATATATATATATATATATATATATATATATATATATATATATATATATATATATATATATATATATATATATATATATATATATATATATATATATATATATATATATATATATATATATATATATATATATATATATATATATATATATATATATATATATATATATATACATTTTCTTTCCACAGAATTTCTATCATAGGAAACAATGGGAAGTTGTAGCGACAGGCCCAGCAAGCCGGCTACGTAAAATTGAAGCTGCTCAAGTAACCAAGGCTGATCTTCGCACAGGATCTAACAAGATTCTGGAGGAGTAGCACCTGACAGGTATCAACCTACCAGGTTGAACGGTGATGATGATATATATATATATATATATATATATATATTATATATATATATATATATATATATATATATATATATATATATATATATATATATATATATATATATATATGGGGGATGCTCACGATGGAAGAAATACAGAGACGAAGAATGTGGGAAGATAGAGATGGGTGGAGAAGACTGCTGTGTCCACTGACAGGTCGCTGTTTCCTAGAAGACCGTGAACCTTCCTGGGGAGGACAATATATATATATATATATATATATATATATATATATATATATATATATATATATATATATATATATATATATATATATATATATATATATATATATATATATATATATATATATATATATATATATATATATATATATATATATATATATATATATATATATATATATATATATATATATATATATAATTTTCTGATTTTCTCCCTAACTGGTGAAAATTTTAGTAGGCTCTGACCTTTGCTCACCAGAGTATATATATATATATATATATATATATATATATATATATATATATATATATATATATATATATATATATATATATATATATATATATAATATATATATATATATATATATATATATGGTCAGACTTCAGTTTGAGCTAGCTACATATTTAAAAAACTACTTAACGTACGTAAAAAAGGATTACATTTTTAGAATCCTTGTCGAATTTCAGGTAGGAAAAGTGTAAAATTTTTGCAAATAAATATAAAAAAAAAAAACATGATTGTGTACGATAAGCTATGAACTAATAAACCTAATTCGACTTTATGTAACCTGAACGACCGAAAATGGCCGCCGTATACAAGCTTAACTGATTTATTACACCCTATATATATATATATATATATATATATATATATATATATATATATATATATATATATATATATATATATATATATATATATATATATATATATATATATATATATATATATATATATATATTTTACAATTTTGTTAGTCATTAGCGAAATTTTAGTTATTCAAATTTGCCTGACGTACGATTCTATCGAGAGTTAATAAAAAGTAAACTTTACTTATACAAACTTTATTATTATAAGAATTTATTTTTTATTTCCCAATGTTTCCTACCTGAAATTCGACAAGGATTCTAAAAATGTAATCCTTTTTTTTACGTAGGTTAAGTAGTTTTTTAAATATGTAGCTAGCTCAAACTGAAGTCTGGTTATATATATAATATATATATATATATATATATATATATATATATATATATATATATATATATATATATATATATATATATATATATATATATATATATATATATATATATATATATAAAGGACGGTCCGTCAGTAATTGACTCAGGGTAGGCAGTCTGTGTGAGATTTATATACAGTAAAATATCATCAAAAGCTTTATCAGTACCTTATATAAAATCATGGAAATATTAATAAAGCTTACTTACTAACATATTAGCCTATTTGTATAGGAAATCCATTCTTCTTTCTTTCTTTGTAGCAAAAATATCTGTCACCTTTTCATAGAAATTAGAAGCAGGATTTTGCTCCATTTTGTTAAACCTTCCCTTTTCAATAGATATTAAAGCAAGTGATGAGAGTCTTTGATTTGCCATTTTGTTCCTAGTGAATCTCTTAATCCTTTTCAAAGCAGAACATTTCCTCTCTACAAAAGTAGTTGTAGCTGGAATTGTCAAAATTAATTGCAGAAGCTTCACAGCTTCTGGGAACGTTTCGGTCAGGTCATTTTCAAATATAAATTCAAGAACATTTTTAACGGATTTATTTTCAAATACTTGTGCATTGTAAATTCCCGCCAAATCAGCTTTCAGTCTTGTGACGTCGAAAAAGTTTCCATAGTTCTTTTCTAAACTTTCAAATGCATCTTTATCAACATGGCAAGAACGTTTTTGGAATTTATTTCCATCAACTAATGAAATGAATTTGAAGTGTTTGAAATCAATGAATCTTGCTTTCAAGTTCTTCAGTATATCATCCAAAATTATATCAAATATTCTACTTCTTTCTTCTTTAACTGAACCTTTTATATGAGATTTTGATTCATCTAAGTTATTTTCTTTACAATATTCTTCAAACTTTACATACAAATCGTCGAAATTTTTGTGGAAATCCTCAAGTAAATTTATTGTTCCATTGATTCTCTCAATGCAATATGGAATATCCACCATTTTAGTTTGTAAGACATAGAAAAGAGTGGCAGTTTTAATAAAAATTTCATTATAAACCATCAGAAAAAAGTATGTCGAGTCTTTTATTAGCCAATTATAAAACCCACTGCTTCTCACTAAAGTATCTGAATCCCACAATAAAGGATTATTGTTCATACTCTTGAAGAGTTTGCAAAGATCACCATGGTATTGGAAAATAGTCTGGATTAGTTTTAAATTCGAAGTCCATCTTGTTGATGTTGCCTTTGGAACGCGTTTTTTCACTACTTCGTCTAGAAATTGAGTTAG
>SEYY01003925.1:0-35000 GCA_009176605.1 Armadillidium nasatum
TTAATTTTTTAAGAGTTTTTGCCATAGATTCTTGGAATTTTAAATATAATATCCAGAATCTTTGTTACCAGGGTGTGGGACGGGGACCCAACTCTTGAACACCCCACCAACCTCTTTCCCCAACCTCCACCCATTTGGAAAAAGGTTATATATATATATATATATATATATATATATATATATATATATATATATATATATATATATATATATATATATATATTATATATATATATATATATATATATATATATATATATATATATATATATATATGATATATAGAGAGAGAGAGAGAGAGAGTAATTCAATATTACCTTCACACTTCACAGTTTCACATATTCCATTTGAAGTTAATAATTGGTAAGTTATTTTTTAGAAATTAAAGCTTTTGGGCTCTTTCAGGTGAAAGTTTGGTTCGCTTTTCGTCGTAAATGAGGCCTGCTCCACTGAAAAGACGCTCACTAGCAACACTAGTTGAAGGACATGCTAAATAAGTCCTTGCCAGCTCAGCAAAAAAAGGGAAACTTTTGCAATTATCTCTCCACCAAACCAGTTGGTCTTTATCTGCCTCCAAACGTGGGAGTTTTAGATAATTTTCAATAATCGATATTGTATCCTTTGACACTTCTGACTGTGATTCTTCATCGCTGCTGGAAGCTAGAAGATCTTTCATTGATTTAGCAATGCTTAAGCTAACAGATTTTGTTTCTTTTGTATCTGAGAGCTTTTGCTTTTTCTTGAAAAAGGCGTTATTTTAGCTGTTTCTATCATCTCATCGCATAAGCATCCTAATTTGATTTTAACATTCTGAGAAACAAGTGGTTTAAAAATTTTTGTTTTGTACCTGAGATCTTTTAAATAGGTTGCAATTGTATAAGCATCATCATTTTCCAGATTTTCAAATCTGTCGTTCATCTCCTTCATTAATGTTTCAGTCATCCTTAAAACTCCCTTAGACTTAATAACATTTGTTAACACAACTTTCAATGTTGAAACAAGTGGTATCACATCTGACAAACATGATTCAGCTGAACTTATAGTCTTTGTTAATTCTTCAAAAGGCTTAAGGATATTAATAAAATTATTTAAAATGTCATTTTCGTCAGCTGTTAGAGGCTTTATTTTTGTGCTGCTTGAAGCATAAAGGCAAATGGCCTCATTAATTTCGCTCATCCTCTCAAGCATATGCAAACTACTATTCCAGCGTGTTTGAATATCTTGCATGACAGAAAGTGGACGAACATTTAATCTTGTTTGTATTTTCTTCAGCTCATTTTGGGCTACAACGGTGTGATTGAAATGCGTAGCAATTAACCTACATTTGGTTATTAAATCGGATACACACATTTTTGACTCATAATGGAATTTTTAACTACTATCTGAGTTTGGTGTGCAAAGCAATCTACATTTTTCACTCTTTTATTTTTTTACTATCCGCAAATGCGGATGCGGTTGCGGATATCCGCGGATGCGGATATTGGGAAAATGATGCGGATATCCGCAGTTGCGGATGCGGATGCGGATATCTATATATATATATATATATATATATATATATATATATATATATATATATATATATATATATATATATATATATATATATATATATATATATATATATATATATATATATATATATGTGTGTGTGTGTGTGTGTGGAATAATATACTATTACGCAAGACCTACATTTAAAAGTTTGTCGATGCGAAAGTATATCGATACATTGTTATTGATCTGTTTACTCGATATTTTATTCTCAACTTAGAAACAAAAAGGGCAAAAACGTTTCTTAAATTAACGAAATTTACAAAGAATAGTCAGGTTAGGTAAGGTAAGGTTAGAGCATGTTACATTTCATTACGTTAAGTTAGGTTTCAATATATTTTCCCTGGTGGATATATCGAAAAGCTAAACTATATAAAAAACTATCAACATTCTTGTGTTCGGCGATATAGGTGGAAAAACCTTTGATTGTTTCCCTAATATGTAAGCAGGATCAAGATACTCCAACCTATAACAACAATGTATTTAGATAATACAATTTCTTTCACAGGAATGTGATACGAGTATGAAATTTTATATCCTCTATCGTAATGTTTTAAAATGTTTTAAACATACGTGGAATAAAATCAACACAGATGATTCACCATCCGATGAGAGTTGAGATCCTAAAAACTGATGATTATGTATCATAGTAAAAGTATTACTAGTAGTTCAAATCAATGCTATAGATTTAGGATAATCTAGAATCCATATTGCAGACAAAAAAGTAAAATAAATTTAAAATGGCTTCGTAAATAACAAAAGCTTATTTTAATAATCACAAATATTTTTTATATTTGCCTTTATTTATTTTCTTGATAAAGTTTTACAGGAAAAGCGATGATATTTGTTCAAAAAATTACTTAATTAACGACGTGCTAACTTATATCTTCAAAGTAGGCAACTTTCTAGTTCAAGACTTTTTCATAATTTCATTAACATTTAAGCAAAATGTGTGTATTTTTCAGGCGCATCCAAATTGCATGATGGGAACATTTTGTCTGACTTAGGAGGAGGATAAAAGGAGGTAAGATCATACAAGAGAAGAAGTAGAGGTATAGGCATATTATAGAGGAAAAAACAATTTTCATAAAATATACCTATTGCGTATTTTACTTTTCAAATTAGATATTTATAAAAAGTAATGAAAGTATACTATATATTACAGGACAATACTAGTTTTGATGTTAAGGTTAAATCTTTAATTAAGTTTTAATTTAATCAGAAATTAGAAATGCTTATGTTTATATACGAAGATTTTCTACTTTATTCGAAACTTTATTCCTTCAGTAAAATCACTTCCACGCTAATTCAGGTCCATGATTAGTGTTTACTTTAAAAAGTAAAATATTATATATATATATATATATATATATATATATATATATATATATATATATATATATATATATATATATATTATATATATATATATATATATATATATATATATATATATTATATATAAATATATATTTTTTATTTTTTTTTTTTTTTAGTATCGAGGGCAATTTGATATTTTTTAAAATATCGATTATCGATATATCGATATCTTTTTATATATCGGCATCCCTAGTTTAAGTTTTAACTTTTAATTACCCTGTATAACGTAAAAGTAATAAAATTTGCTGATTAAATAAAAAACTGAAATATAAGCCCAAAATTGTTTTTTAGGAAAAATGACGAAGCGCAAATTGGTAAGCGCTATTTTCAAAAACTTGCGCAAAAGCGCAATTTATTTAGAGAACAAATTTGCGCTTTTGCGCTCTTAAAAAAGTTGTTGAGCGCAAATGCAAAAGCGCACAATATCGAAATTTCGCCCAAATGCAAAAGCGGAAATTTTTTACCTAAAGCGCCAATTGCTCTTTGCGCTTATTCCCACCTTTGATATATATATATATATATATATATATATATATATATATATATATATATATATATATATATATATATATATATATATATATATATATATATATATATATATATATATATATATATATATATATATATATATATATATATATATATATATATGAGAGGAAATCGCTTTTATTGGTATTTGAGGCAAGCAATTGTTTCTCAAAGTTTGCCTATATTGGCTAAATTTGTTGAAATTTCACACAATTTTGGTAACTCTTACATATACACACACAGGGTAAAAAAAGCTTTTCCGAGTTATTTTTGGAATAGAAGTACAATGAAGGAAATAGAATCGTGACTTTGACTTTTCGTTGCTTATTATATGGAAAAAGTGAAACTTTTTCAGAAAGAATTGAGTACTTTTGTATTGAACCTTATATGTAATATTTTGAATCTGACGCGATTTTGGCTTACAGTTTCCCGTCGCACACAAAGAAATGCGAAGAAACACGAAATGGTAATTTTAAATAAGATTGTAAGAGAAAATTCCTTTTTATGATCAAATTTGTTTTTATTAGGCCAAAGTAAAAGTAACCACATTTTAAGAGTTTAGAAGATTTGGTCTAAAAGCTAATGTTTATTATTTATACAGGTATGTATTGTTGTAGCTTGGAGGTTATTAAAAATTTCGATCGATAATTCATTATGTTGTCTTCAAAAATAAAAAATTACATAGGTTTTGTTGTCCCGAATGTTTCAGTTATTATTTAACAATATTTCAATTTAACAATATCACTGAATCTAAAGCATATATTATTATTATTATTATTATTATTATTATTATTATTATTATTATTATTATTATTATTATTAGTAGTAGTAGTAGTAGTAGTAGTAGTATTTGTTTGGGAAATATTTCCACGACCTTTGACGATATTTGGTCCATATTTTAAAATTTATAGTTTGATCTCTAAAGCAAATTTAATTAAAAATGTGTTAATTAAGTTTATTTGGGATGGAACTGCTTAGAATTGCTACTACAAAAAATTTAAATGAAGGAAAAATATCAAAAATATCAAAATATATAAAAAGTATCCTAATACAAGCTTATTTTATTATTTTTTTCCAAATAAATAAATCACTAGAATACCGTTCGAATATTTAAGAATAAAAACTAAATATATTTAATTCTTAAAAACTTTGGAAGTTGTAATTTATTTTTGCCAACTCAAATTCTGGTTCAAGTTTTGGCAAAACAATATGCGATTCAACTCTGGGCAACTTTATTTCATAGCAAAGAACAATTTTTTGGTTCCAGCTCCACCCAAAATCTTACGGCCCTACTACTACGGCTCCGAAGCCTTGCTTTAAGGTACCACGTAAACATGCAAGGGATACAAGTCTAAGCCCGTCAAACAACATCCTTGTTCTTGTATTGAAACATTTTAAGCATCATTCTTCCCTTCCAGACAACGCCAAACTAAATAATTATATACATTCAACTATCACACTGAATTACCTTGACAATCCCCCACCACATCACCATCAAAGCAACTTCACCTCAAAACTTGAATCACACTTTTAAAACTAAGATCTGGTAACCAACTCCCAAACCTATAACTATGCAGAAATAGATTTTAAATAAAAATCAACACAACTTACCTTGCGAGTAGTGAATAAATCGGATTTCGTAAATGTCAAGTGACCCTAATTAAGGATAGATCAGAGGCTGACAAAGTATATATATATATATATATATATATATATATATATATATATATATATATATATATATATATATATATATATATATATATATATATATATATATATATATATATATATATATATATATATATATTTAAACTTGATTAAACATGTCATGACTTATTTGTTCCTATAACATTCTTTCCTTTCATCTTTTTCATTCATTCTATATCGATTTTCTTCATTTGAAGAGATCTAAAAATAAACGTATTTTTCCGAATTATTTCTGAAGCTTCGTGGATCAGGTTTCGAATATGTGGGACGAGATTTCTTTTATTTGGAACTGATAATTTGGAAAAATAATGAGTTTTACCTTCACATGATAGGAAAGAACCTTATACTCGGATTAATTATATCATCATCTGCTTGGAGAAAAACAACAAGGATTTTGTGTTTTTTTTTTTTTTTTTTTTTTTTTTTTTTTTTTTTTTTTTATTTTTATTATTATTACATTTTTTTCCCAAATGGGATAAACCGATTAACTCAAACTCATTTCGTTCTTATTTTGGACAAGTCAAATCTCTGTCAACTTAGAGAAACAAAATATAAAAGAAGTTTGTCACATTTGGGAATCTACATAAATTATTATATTATTTTGCATTATAAATATGGAAGATCACTATTTAGTTAATGAGATCTTTACGAACATGACTTTCACATAACAATAATATATATATATATATATATATATATATATATATATATATATATATATATATATATATATATATATATATATATATATATATATATATATATATATATATATATATATATATATATATATATATATATATATATATATATATAGACAAAAAGAACACTATAACAGTTTATTGTTTTATATAATTAAAACCCCACAGGAAATTAAAACGCAAACTTTAAATACAGAGTGAGGCTTTCGAAGGAGCAACTGTCCTTTTTCTTTCAGGCTCAAATTTAATCAAATTTAATTTAATTTAATCATTAAATTTGAGCCTGAAAGAGGAAGGACGGTTGCTCCTTCGAAAGCCTCACTCTGTTTTTAAAGTTTGCGTTTTAATTTCCTGTGGGGTTTTATATATATATATATATATATATATATATATATATATATATATATATATATATATATATATATATATATATATATATATATATATATATATATATATATATATATATATATATATATATAATGGGTGTTACAGAACCACACTGACAAACTTGTAGGACTGATTGGTCATACAGAGATTAAATTTTTTTTTTGTTAAGGTATAAATGCCCCCCAATCCGTCGTCTCGGAGTTATGCGCATGGGTCCGTGTCCTCGCTCGTACGGTTAGGAAATGGAATGGAAACAGTTCTACACAATACATTGTATTGGAATATATTAGAGCAGTACTCCATAGAAGGGCGGATGAGGCCCTTGTACAATTGGAGAAACTGCGAAGAAGTAAAAAATTCTCGCAGCCTAAACAGACTCCCAGCTTTTTCGTGGAAGCCCTAGTAACCATTGTGATATGAGGTCAGCTAAGCAGAAGTAACAGTCTGTTGTGTGATCCTGCGGTTCTCTCCAAACCATTGGAACACCGAATGGCAATTATTTCTTTGTACTCGTACGCCATCTTGACAGAGAACTTGAGCAGTTTTTGAAACTTATGTGGGGTGCCAACTTCTGTTCTTGGTTTCCAACTTTGCATTTGAAATATAGGTGATACAGATTCCGAATGTAAGACGTGAGATTTCGCCAATTTCTCTTAATTATAAAATATCCGCATATATAACAAATTATAATTTGTTTAAAATTATAATTAAAATTTTATTCGTTTTCTGTTTATTTTTTCAAACCAACCAAAAGTCAAAAATATATATATATATATATATATATATATAT
This sequence comes from Armadillidium nasatum, assembly GCA_009176605.1. Classification (NCBI taxonomy): domain Eukaryota; kingdom Metazoa; phylum Arthropoda; class Malacostraca; order Isopoda; family Armadillidiidae; genus Armadillidium; species Armadillidium nasatum. Next base: position 7,054 of record SEYY01003925.1, read on the forward strand.
ATATATATATATATATATATATATATATATATATATATATATATATATATATATATATATATATATATAGTATATATTTTAGTTTAAGTAGTAATTTTGATTTTGTTTTTGTGTTTGTTATTATTCATTAGTTTATTACAGTCTCTTGGTAATGGTTATAGAAAGTGACCGAAACGTAGATATTAACTTTAAAATTATATTTCATCTGATTGCATTATAAAATGGGGAAATAATAAAATAAACTACTTACTGATGTTGCATTCATTCCTTGCATTGTTAATTTTAATATATATATATATATATATATATATATATATATATATATATATATATATATATATATATATATATATATATATATATATATATATATATATATATATATATATATATATATAGAGAGAGAGAGAGAGAGAAAATTTTTCGCACGCCAGGATTCGAAACCACTGACAACAGCGTCGCCGTTAGACAGTGAACATAAGGGTCTACCACTGAGCTACGCCACCTTCCTGAAAAAGTAGGCATAGCAGAAAAATTTTTCTCTGTCTTATTCGCTAAATTTGTCGCAACAGTTGTTGTGCCCATGTTGGCGTTGCTTGACCTTGGTTGGTTGCTCCTGTAACCCAGGAGCCCCAGCAAAATGCCATGTAGCCCCAGTAGGGGTTCCAAGCACCCTCCTATGGATTTTATATATATATATATATATATATATATATATATATATATATATATATATATATATATATATATATATATATAATAGATAATATTAGATTCCAGTAAGGTGGTGAAGGCTAAAATCATTTTTAATGGTAATGGGAAGAGACGATATTTTCTTGTCATTTTGTCTTATGTTTTGAAAAAGGTCAAAAAAAATTTTTTCTTATCATAAAAGCTCAAGTTTTTTTGTGACCTTTCCTCGATTCTACATTTATTAGAACATAAAATGTGGCGAGTTTTTGCTGCCGAGAAAGTGTTGTCATATTCATTATAAATCTCAGTCTTTTTTCTCCATATTTTTCTTTGTTAATAAATAAGAGAATTTGTATCGTTCAGCGAATCTATCCTTGAAAAATATCGAAAAATTAAAATGAACTTCGTTCTTTTATAGCTTATAAAAGTTTTTCGTTTAATTAAAGTTTGTTGCTTGTGTCTATTAAATAATCTAAAAATCAAAAGTTTCTTTGTTTCTCTATTTCTCTTTTTTTTTTCTTCCTATTTCATTTATAATTGGATCTTGACTGAAATACTAAGAAAAATTCGATTGTATAAGATTAGTAAGATCCAATTAAATGGGGAAAATTTAAGAATAAAAAAAATTTGTTAATTAAAGAAGAAGACATTGAAAATCTAAAGAAAGGTACTCCATTTTTTAATAAAAAGAAAGAAGTAATAAAAATGAACTCTATGCAATTGAGTTGGATTTGTTAAAAAGGAAAAAAAATTGGAAAGTTTGTGAAAAGAAAACGACTTGCGGACAATTATTTAAAGGGAAAATTTTAAATCTGAAGATTTTATAATATATAACAAAGAAGAACGAAAATCAATTATACCTCCATGAAGGTAGAAATCAGGTAAAACGTAATTTTTTCAATTCTAAAAGAAAATCTCTTTCATTCTATTAGAAAAAAATCGTTGAAAATAATAATAATAATAATAATAATAATAATAATAATAATAATAATAATAATAATAATAATAATAATAATAATAATAATAATAATAATAATAATAATAATGTGATCTATGAACCGCAGTTGTTTTTTATGAAATTATTTTATTTTCCATAAAGGGTTCATTCTTTGAGTACTGCTTAAAAGTTTCCCTTACGGTTCATAACACCTTCCACAATCTTCTCAAGAACCACATTTCAGTTTTTTTATTTTTTTAAAATTTTTTACACCACTACCACTCACTGGCAAAGCCCTATTCAAGGAGGGAGTGTCAGATTAATAATAATAAAGTAGAAGAATAAAAAAAAAGTAAAATAAAATAATATAAAAAAAATAAAACGACCCCTGCAGGACCCACCTAACGTAAATTTCTTGGAAAGAAATTGAGATTCAATTCAGCAGGAAACAGAAGATGGGAGAGACTTCCACAGAACAGATATGGTAGGAAAGAAGGAGTCACCACAGCAGACAAGCCTGGAGTTGCCTATGTCCACGCAAATTGATGCGCAGACAATGTACCCCTTGTACTGCGGGGACGACGTAAAGCTGGAGGTACACGGATGGATAATTCCCTCGAGCATTTGCCGCTGTAGTACCTATAGAAAAGAGACAAGGCACCAACGTCACGTAGCAAAGATAAAGAGTCAAGTGAATTATAAAGAGCGGAACAGTTTGTAAGTCTTTTAGCCTTAGACTAACCTTATCCAAAAGACGGGAAAAATCTGAGCCACTCCAGATAGGAGAGCAATACTCCATACAAGGGTGGATGAGACCCTTGTATAATTGGAGTAATTGCGGGGAAGGAAAAAATTCTTGCAGTCTAAATAAAACTCCCAGCTTCTTTGAAGCCGCCCTAGCAACCATTGTGATATGAGGTTTCCAAGATATTGTTTTGTTTATGTAAAGGCCAAGGATATTTATATTGTCAACAGGAGAGATGGGGGAACCATCGAAAGAAATAGAAAAGTTCGAAGGTGTCTTTTTCCCACTGGGAAATTCTATCCAGATCTGCAAGAATGGAATCTGAAAGATGAAGGCGAGAAGCAACTCTAGATGCAAAGGAAGGAGCAGATTTGAAATGATTAGAAGAATGGAGGGCTGAGTCATCGGCATATGAATGGATAGGGTTAGATGAACAGCTGAGAAGGTCATTAATGAAAAGTAAGAATATAGTAGGAGACAAGACGGAACCCTGAACAACACCACTGTTGACAGAAAAGGAAGAAGAAGTCACTCCATCAACAACAGCTGAAATGGACGATTAGAAAGAAAGCTAGACATAAGTAAGCAAAGAGAAGGAGGAAACCCAAAGGAGGGGAGCTTGGAAAGCAGTGACGCATGCCATACCCGGTCAAATGGTTTAGATATGTCGAGCGCAATCACACAAGTTTCCCCATGGTCCATAAGGGCATAAGACCATAAATCTGTGAGATAGGAAAGTATTTCACCAGTAGAACTCGAACGTCAAAAGCCATACTGATGATCAGAAAGAAGGGAATGAGATTCCAGGTGATCCAAGAAATGAGAGTTGAGAAATGTTTCAAAGATCTTAGACAGAATATAAGTGAGAGCTATACGGCGAAGGTAAGAAGGATCAGAGCGACTACCCTTCTTCGGAATAGGCTGGACCAATGCGCGCTTCCAACACTAGTGGAAGTATTAGTATTGAAGCATAGAGAGTAGAGTTGAACGAGTGACGGAGCCAACTCAGAAGCACACTCCTTAAAACACGGGGAGGAATGCCATCCGGGCCGCTTGCCTTCCTTACATTCATATATTTCAGAAGCCCATGCACCTGATCAAATGTAATCACAGGTAAAGGCATGGGACCTCTGAGAGGAAAAGTAGTAGGAGGAGGATTGCCGGAGTCGTCCAGGATTCAATTAGAAGAAAACAGGAGGCCGAAGATATTAACCTTTTCAGCGGAGTGTTAGCAACAGAAACATCAGAGCGAATAAGAGAATTAAAGGAAGATTTACAGAAGTTGTTAGAGATATTTTTGGCAAGAGGCCAGAAAGAATTATCAGTAGGAGAGTTTAGAAGCTCAGCACACCTACGTTTTGTGAAAGTCTTCTTTGTTCTTAGAAGAATATCCCTGCAACGATTCCGAGCTGAATGAAAACTAGCAAGAGTGATAGGAGAAGGAGAGTTTTTCCATTCTCGATACGCGATGTCTCTAGCCTGAATGACAAGAAAGCAGGCGCCATCGAACCATGGATTTTGAGGAGAGAAAGATTTAGATGAAGAAGGAATGAACCTGCTCATCCCATCAATGATTACAGCCCCCACCTTATCAGCAGAGACTGGTGCGTTTTCAGAGACAAAGCAGTCCATCCAAAGATAGTTAGCATAGAAGCAACTCAAAGCACCCCTAGTCAGCCCGATCAAAGAGCCAGAAGATACGCTTAGGGCAAAGTGGAGCAATTGGAGAGAAAGCTTGAAAATTAAGAGTAATTAGGTTGTGATCAGGTTTACCAATAGGTGCGAAGACAGAGTATTTATAGAGAGAAGGACTAGCAGTGAAACATAAGTCAAGAGTGTTTAAGAATTGGCTAGGACGATCTGGAATGTGTGTTGGTTCTTTAATCAGTTGCTCCAGATCATTGAGAATGCTGAATGATTCGTTAGGTATTCAAAAGAGGTAGAAAATCTGTTCTATTGGGAGAACAGTAGCAGAAACACAAGATTATCGTAGTGGTAGGAAGAAAGATTTTAAGCCATAGAACATCGAAGTTAGGAAATTCAAGATTTACAAGACGTGTTACCGGAGTGTTAGTGTTTACGTAAGCACAAACTCCACCATTAGATCGGAAATTATGAAATAAGTTATAGTTGGATATATTAAAAAAATCTGAGGAGGAATTCTTAGATATCTGGGGCTCAGACAATAGCAAAAGGTTAGAACGAAAACTAGAGAGGTGGTATTCCACATAGGCCAAATTAGAAAGTAAACCACGGACGTTGGTGAAGTGTATAGAGAAACCACGCCTGTGCACACCTGCCATTCTACACCCACAATCACAATTAAATCAGACAGACAGACAAACAAGAAAACAGACAAAGAAACGAATAAGCAAACAGAGAAACAAACAATCAAGCAAGCAGTCAGACAGACGGACAAACAAAAAGTAAACAAGAAAACAAAGTAAAACTTGAAACCTAAATTTTAAAACGGTAAAAAAAATTTAAAATCCAAAGTTTAAACTTACAATAGTGCTAAGCAATTTCAAATTAAAAATTAAAAGTGTATCAGATGGTAATTATTTTCGCTCTCGGAAAATAAAACTTCCAAATATAAAACCTGTAATAAGTGAAAAATAAAAAGTAAAAACTAGAACTTATCTTTAGTATTGAACAATATTAATCGGTTAAAACACTTAAATTAATTCTTTAAAAAAAAAAAAAATATATAATAATATATATATATATATATATATATATATATATATATATATATATATATATATATATATATATATATATATATATATATATATATATATATATATATACATTTTCATTTGTTTAAAATTTAAGCAATAAAGTAAGTTGTCTATAGCCTCCTTCATCTGTCTTCTTTATAATCCATGTTTCACATCTATACAACATTTTTGGCTTTCCATTACATTAAATTATTTGTTTAATTTATTACTTGATGTATGTCACCAAATTCTTTATCTTACTGAAGCCAATCTTGAATTTATCTATTCTATTTTTAATTCTGTACTCACATTTTCCATTTCCCTTCTTCTTTTGCCCTTCTAAGTTAATGTTTTTGACTTGTTTCAGCAAGTTTTTCATTATTGTAATGTGAATCCAAGTATTTCCGTCTATCTTTCAAATAACCTTGACCTATATTTTTATTTATTTATTTAACCTGGGAGAGTCTCAGATTCTTCCACGATTTTAGCTTCATCAACGTATCTAATGCAGTGGGAGCGCAAATTATAAAAACTTTGTGCGCAAAGCGCACATTTTTTAAAAAATTTAGTCCGCAAATGCAAAAGCGCACATGTCCGCAAATCAAAAAAATTTTTAACGCGCAAATTCAGTAGCGCAAAAAAAAAAAAAAAAAAAAAAGCGCAAGTATGTAAAGATGAATTATTTTTAAATTTTATTTGAAAGATGCAAATATATAACATAAAAATGAGAAAGATTTTAATCTAATTTATTCAATTTTCTATAATCTCTTCCTCCTCGTATATAGCTCTCCTCTTGCTTTGTGAACAGGGTCATATTCCCTTTTATAAAGATAAATTTTTCAAAATTGCTGGATGCTATGGCTGCCCTCTTTGGTCTTAAAATGTCAGAGCCTTGACTAAACAATCTCTTCACGTCCGCTGAGCTGGCTAATGGGGTAATATATTTAATAAACAAGTTCACCCAGACCTCCTGGTATTCACACGGAAACTGGTTCCTAGTGAGAGGGATGCTGTGGTGAACATTTACTCCAGCCCAGCTATCCAAGGTTTATCTCAACTTCTCCTCTAGAGGTGTCTGCTGGATATTTAGAAATTTCCGAAATTTTCGAAACTGCTGATTTCAGAATCTGAAATATTTAAAAATGGTATCAAGAACTCAAATCTTTTTTAAGTTTAATTTGAACATTATGTCAGTGTATTGTGAATATATATATATATATAATATATATATATATATATATATATATATATATATATATATATATATATATATATATATATATATATATATATATATATATATATATATATATATATATATATATATATTATATATATTATATATATATAAGAGATGCCTAAAGTTTGTTCCAAATTATAAAAATAACTAACCTTAAATGGCCCATTTCAGACTCAATCCCATCACCTTCAATCCCTTGATGAGGAGGAGTAAAATTCGATTCAATATTGCACTTTATTTCCTCCAATATCTTCATCTTGACAGCTGGATACTTCCCCTTATTTAACCTACGTACCACGACGTGTTTGAAGTGAAGGTGCAAGGCTGTTGCCATAAGCAAATCAAAATCATGATAGATACTGCTGAACCTCGGTTCAAAGCCCTTTTCTTTACCTTTGTATGGCTTTGGTTGCTTTTAGCAAGTAGTTGACTAAGTTTTTGGGATAGTTAAATTTTCGCGCCTCTCGTTGCATTTCCACGAGATTGTCCTTAAGGAGGAAAGGGTTAGGCAATAGAACTACCACGCACGCATTCTTCTCATCTTGCAACATATCCATCCTAACAGCAATAGGCGTCATTATTTCGATGTACTCAGCAATTACCTCTTTATCAGTTTTATTAAATACTGGAATACAAGGCTTTTATTTCATACAAATGTTGTTGATTTGTGTCATGCTACCATCAAGGTTCTTAAGCAGGTCTTTCAAAGAATCGTATAGGGAGTTCCAGTGAGTAATACTTAGTGTTGTAAGCTTTGTTCCCAACTCCTTCTTGATTCTCGCAGCAGTTGTAGTTTTCCTATTTTGGGCATTTCACAATGCCTGTGCTGTGACAAGTGTCTTATTAAATGGATCCTTGGCACCAGAAGACCAGCGAAGAATTTTCGAAACATCCCTAGTAGCCAAGATGTTTAATGTGTGAGAAATGCAACGGCGATGTTTAAGTAGGCAAAGTGCATCGTGTTCTTCAAGAAGATATTTAGATAAAGCGTAAATTTGCGCTTTTGCGCTCTTAAAAAATTTGTTAAGCGCAAGTACAAAAGCGCACATTTTCGAAATTTCGCGCAAACGCAAAAGCGCAAATTTTTTACTTAAAGCACAATTTGCGCTTTCATTTGCGCTTATGCCCACCTCTGATCTAATGTTATTAATATTTCACCAAATAATTTCATTCCCTCCGAGTGCCCGATTTCTGTTGTTATAATGTTACTTTAGAATATGAACGAATATAATTGCATAACACAACTATGTTGGACAACTCTGAACAGAATATCATTTCCATTCATACTGTAATTTAATTATTCATAATACTTAACTAACTTTCTGTATAGATGAAAAAAAGGAAGCTTCATAAATACTTTGCACTTATATGTATTAAAATATCCTAATGTGCTACTATAAGTGCAATATAATTGAAAAATATAAAAAATATTTAATATATATATATATATATATATATATATATATATATATATATATATATATATATATATATATATTATATTATATATATATATATATATATATATATATATATATATATATATATATATAGGTTAGCTTTAATGAAGTACGTGACGTTTTTTTTGTATTTATTTTTTTTATTAGCATTAATTAAAAAGACAAGCGACCTCAAATTTTTAAACTTTCAACAAGCAAACATGATATATATATATATATATATATATATATATATATATATATATATATATATATATATATATATATATATATATATATATATATATATATATATATATATATATATATATATATATATATATATATATATATATATAGAGAGAGAGAGAGAGAGAGAGAGAGAGAGAGAGAGAGAGAGAGTATTGGATCGGACCTGGAAGTTTCTTCGTTGTTTTTCCCCTTTATCTACAATGGTTTGTGAGTCGTTTTCGTATCGGCATCATCTACATTGAAAACCGTAATATACAGTTACTCACTTAGCCAACTCTAGCTTTCGCTGGTAGAAGCCAGTTGATCACCTCGCACTACAAGGGTCACAACTGCAAGGACAAATCAAAGAGCAATCTCAATTTAATTTTATTGGAATCTTGAAAGACTCCGAATATTCATTTTTCAAATTTTTGAATGCTCAATATATATGGGACTTTCGTTGCAATTGAAAATAGTTAATTTTTTTACAGAAGAAACAATTATTATATATGAGATAAAGCATTTTAAATAGAAAATTAATATGAAGTTTGAAACTTCAAATTTATTATTAAGAAGAAAAAATAAAAAGATTTGATTTTCTATAAATTTTTACAATTTTACTTAAAAAAGATGTATGAAACAAAACTTTATAAAAAGTGGGAACTTTATATGTTGTTAAAATATAATATATATATATATATATATATATATATATATATATATATATATATATATATATATATATATATATATATATATATATATATATATATATATATATATATATATATATATATATATATATATATATATATATATATAGGGGCAATATTTGGGAGTAAACTTTCTTCTATTGCTGAGATTTCTTCCTTTTCTATATAAGATTCTACAATCTAAAATGGTTGAGCCAAGTCTGAAAGAAATATTATAGACTAGTTTTTTGCTTTGGCTCATTAAATAAAACTTGATTTAGTAATCTTAATTTCAAAATAAATTTTTAAATTATAGAAACTAAATATTATATATAATCTGGGGTCCCTTTCTTTTAACTCATAAATTCTAATAAGAATATAAAAGGGCAAATTTTTCTGGTTTATTCAGCTAAATTAGATTAAAATTTTACTAACCCTTTTATTGTGAGTATTCTAGATTCAAAATTGTTTCTCTCTTCCTCAAAATGGTTTTTGGCAGATGTCTTTCGATTTTGGGATCAATATTTCAAATATAGAAAATAAACATTTAGAATATGATCTACTTATTATATTATTGGTCACTGTGATTAAACTGGAGAATTTTCAATTAAAATTTTATAAAAATACCAAATTTATGGCAGAGCCTAAGACAGGGTCTTATCTCCAAAGATGTAAAAAATGGTCTGAGCTATTAGGAAAGCCCAAAATTTGGTGCAGGAAAAAACCACACCTTGTTTTTTGCTTGTTAAAGCATAATTTTTTTTTTGGGGAGGGGTTGGAGACATAGTCCAATATTTCTTGAAATAGTGACAAGAAGAGACCAGGTAGCCAAAAAACTTGTGGCTTAATTTATTTTTTATTTCAAACATTTTATTCAAAATTAGATTTATAAATCAAATTTTATTTTTTAAAGAAAATATATTACATTGTAATTACAATGGCAAAAAAAAATTAAAATAAAAAATAAAAAATGGTAAATAAAAAATATGAATTTTTAATATAAAATATATTTTTAATATAAAAAAAATAAAGAGAAAAAAAATAGTTTTAACTTTCTTTATTTTTTATAAAAGTTTTAAACTAAATTTACATATACAAATATTTTAGAATATATCAAGGATTACGAAAATAAGTATATACTGTATATAAAATAATATAAAATTCTAAAACAGAATTTAAGGGTAACTTTTTTATTTTTCTATTTTGGCGGTTAACATTTCTATTTTATTATTTTTTCTTTTAAATTTTTAAGGTAAACAATTATTTTTAATTATTAAATAAAATATATATATATATATATATATATATATATATATATATATATATATATATATATATATATATATATATATATATATATATATATATATATATATATATATATATATATATATATATATATATATATATATATATATATATATATACCTCTCCCAATAATGGTCTTTTCAGCATCCTTTCCCATCTACTCTCAAAATTTCTTTACGCCACTCCAGTTGCTTCCTCTTTTTATTGATTTTTATTTTCCCTTGTATGGAGTGTACCTCGCACATCTGGGGTAGTTCCACTTATACAGCTCTCCTCGAAAGGTAGAGTCTAGAGCCTTTCGTCTTTTAACCTCAAAAATTCTCTTCAATCTTTGTCGGTCGAGTTATTTACTCTCGATATTACAGTGGACATCACTCTTCCGAATATTCCAGTCTCATACCTCCTCCTTTGAGAACTGCTTTCTTTGTCCAATTTTCTGACCTCAGACTTAACTGTATATTGAATCTTACAATTACTCCATTAGTAAAGTCTGGAACTTACTTTATCTATTTTCGCAACTTTCTTAGACTTGTACACCTACAAACGTCGTGTGTCTAGACATGTCATATATATATATATATATATATATATATATATATATATATATATATATATATATATATATATATATATATATATATATATATATATATATATATATATATATATATATATATATATATATATATATATATATATAATGTCAGTATGTGATGCGATATTTTTGATGCCTTGCGGTTCTGGTGCATGACGACCTGGTGAGGTGCTGAAAATTTCAGCGCTTGGCCAACTCTAAAATTAATGCATTTGATTCTAATTATAAAAAATGTTAAAAGGAAGGTAGGTAAAAATTATGGCTCAGAAACTGAAAATATAATTATTTGTAAATGTAAAAAAAAATTTGTAAAAAAATGAGTTTATCGTAAGAATAAAAAATTATTGTTCCTTGTGATGTTACAACGACCTTGACAAGGATAATATATTAAGGGAAGAATAAAAAGTTTATCGGAATGTTTCAGTTGAGTTGTATAGCGATAGACACACTATGGATGTGGAAGTGCTTAAAGCCTGGAAGTTTTGTGCCTCCCCCCCCCCCCAAAAAAAAAAAAAAAAAAAAAAAAAAAAAAAAAAAAAAAAAAAAAAAATCCATTCTCATCACTCTATTGAAAGAAAAAATATTTGAAAGACTAATCTATGAGATATTAAGAATGAAAAGAAATTTAGGGGTTAAATAGGCTTAAAATTACCTAACATAGTAATATAATGTACTGTGAGTAAAGAAGTATAAATACTAAATTTCGTCAGTTTTCTTAATATTCTTGTTAACTCCCCCGATTTTCATCCAAAAATCAACCCTTGTCTTTTCAAAACTCTAAACTGATTTTTTAAAAAATGAAGAAAACTTTTGCTTTTTCTTACGTATTTCCTGTACCACAGTATCGTCACTCGCTTTCCACTCACATTTTATTACAGACACATTTCTTACTGCCAATGTTTTCACCTTTGGGTATTTAATTTTTGAACTCAGATCTAATTTTTTAAGTAAGCCAAACGGGGTTTAATTTTTTTAATTTTTTTTTTAAATAATATAAATGCTTATTCCGAATGTCTTTTTAAAATAGTATTTTTACCCTTGTGAAAAGTTCTTTGATACTGCGATCAATTGAGAATTGAGGAGAGGCTTCTACTCTTGGAAAGTGATGGAAAAACTGAATGCTTTAAACGTATAATTTAAGATTTTTTTTTTTTTTTGAGATTACAATAATAGCAGAGTGTTCATTTTCTTAAAATAAGAAGATACACTCACAAGACAAATACAAAAAAAAATCATTAAAATCCTTTTACTAAGGACCCTAAAGCAAAGTTGCAAAAAGTAAATAAACTGTGTATGTCACCAACTTTATCAAAAAGGCTTCCGAAGTTTGAGATGCTATTGCAAAAAAATTCGCTCATTAAAAATTGTTGCAGATTCAAAAGAGAATACATTAGAAATAGAGCGTAACATAAATAAAATTACAATAGTCAGGTTTTATTTAGTTTATATTAGACATTTATAAGTCAAAAATTGTATTACTCGAAAATGGGTTTCTCTGTTAGGGATGTGTAAGTAGTTTATGGAAACTGGATGATATATATATATATATATATATATATATATATATATATATATATATATATATATATATATATATATATATATATATATATATATATATATATATATATATGAGTGTATGTGTATGCGTGTGAGCGCGCTGTGCAATTAGAATAAGTAAGGAGGTTTTAGAATTTCAACTTGCCATACAAAGGACGAAAATTGAAATGTTTATTGCAATGCTTTTAGTTTCAGACTTTATTTCCGGGAGGTGATTCTTCACTGCAAATGTCTCCTGTGGACTCAAAAACACAAATTTACGGATTCACCGGATCTCATCCGGAAGGAATTGCCATTAAATGGAAGAAACAGCAAATCAGGTACAGAATCTCTCTCTCTCTCTCTCTCTCTCTCTCTCTCTCTCTCTCTCTCTCTCTCTCTCTCTCTCTCTCTCTCTCTCTCTCTCTCTTCTCTCTACTCTCTCTCTCTCTCTCTCTCTCTCTCTCTCTCTCTCATATCTCTTCTCTCATATATATATATATATATATATATATATATATATATATATATATATATATATATATATATATATATATATATATATATATATATATATATATATATATATATATATATATATATATATATATATATATATATATATATATATATATATATATATATATATATATATATATATATATATATATATATATATATTACAGATAACCACCGCTCACGGGCCAAGCTTTTTCAAGGAAAGTCCAGAAACAAAAAATAAAAGAGAAACCCACCCAATCTCGACTAACTCAAATCTTTAAGGTGGGCCTAGACGGAGACCTTAAAGTGAGCAAGATTAAAAACAGGAGGAAAAACATATGATGGAAGAGAGTTCCACATAACAGAAATGGCAGAAAAGGAGGCACCTCGACGGACAAGCCTAAGGTTTACACACAAAATTCATGCGAAAGCATGACTCCCCTTGTGCTACGAGGGCGACGTAATGGAGATGGAATGTGAGAGGTCAGTTCCCACGAGCAGATGCCATTGTAGTACCTATAGAAAAGAGATAGTGCAAAAAAGTTACGTCACAGAGACAGAGGGTCAAGTAAGTTTGAAACTAGCTGACAGTTTATTAATCTCTTAGCCTTAGACTCAACCCTATCCAAAAGAGGGGTAGAAATAGAGCCCACCAAATGTGTGAACAGTACTCCATATAAGGGCCAATAAGACCCTTATATAATTGGAACAACTGTTCGGAAAAAATATTCCCGCAATCTGAACAGTATTCAAAGATTTTTTTAAGCCGCCCTAGAAACCATTGTGATATGAGGTTCCCAAGAAAGTTTATTGTCTATGTTTAGACCAAGAATGTAACTATACAGGTAAGACGGGAGAGCCGTCGAAGGAGATAGGAAAGTTGGGAGGTGTTTTTGAGAGGGAGATGTGAAGAAGTTGAGTTTTTAAAAGAGTTGAACTTCACAATGTTGAGACCCCACCAGGAAATCCCGTTGAGATCGGCAAGAAAGGAGTCAGAAATTTGAAGACGAGAAGAATTCTAGAAGCAAAAGAGGGAGCAGATTTGAAACGAGTAGAAGAATGGAGAGTTGAGTCATTGGTATAAGAATGAACAGAGTTAGAAGTGGAGCTGAGAAGATCATTGATGAAAAGTAAGAATAAAGTTGGAGATAGAACAGAACCCTAAGAAACATTACAATTGACCGAAAAGGAGGAAGAGGTCGCACCATCTACAAGAGCCGATATACTTGTGTGCATATCCTTCTGTGGCTTTCTCTCTGATTTCCTTTCAGGTCGTTCTATAGCAGCTGCTGTAGACGGCCACCGTTCATCCTATAAATTTATTAATAGTGGTGTTCCTCAAGGATCTGTCCAATCCCCAATACTTTTTCTGCTTTTCATTATTGTCCTTCTCTTTATTACTTCACCTCCGTTCCACTCCTATGCCGATGATTCCACCCTTCATTACTCTTTCCAGTTGGAAAGGCGCCCTTTCCAACAGCAGTTAATAGGCGCGAGGAGGGGAGCCTTGGAGCAACTAACCTCTGATCTATCTCTCATTTCAGGGCAGAGAGAACATGGTCATTTTAAATACCTCAAAAACTCAGTTCCTCCATCTCTCTACTCGACACAATCTTCCACAGAACTATGATATCTTTTTCGAAAACACACAACTCAAACCTTCATCTCTCTTTAATATTCTTAGTGTTTATTTTTCTTGTGATCTTTCTTGGAAAGATCACATTACATCTCTTTCTAAAAATCTTCTAAGAGGTTGGGTGTTCTGAAGCTCCTTCATAAATTTTTCACACCACTCCAGTTGCTTGCTCTTTATAAAGGTGTTGTTCGCCCCTGTATGGAGAACACCTCACACATCTGGGAGTGGTTCCACTCATAAGCTGTACTTGAAAAGGTGGAATCTAGAGATTTTTGTCTTATCAACTCTTCTACTCTCATTAATTCTTTCCAGTTTCTTTCTGCCCGTCGAATTGTTGCGTCACTTTCTTGAAACTATCGCTATTACAGAGGACACTGCTCTTCCGAACTCTTGTCACATTCCTCATCCATTGAGAGAACTCGTGCGACACTTCTTTCTAAACAGTCTCATCTTTTCTTTCTCCAACTCTCTGACCCCAGACTTAACCGCTATGCTCAATCTTACATGTACTGTACTGATAAAGTTTGGAACAGGCTTCCTTTATCTGTTTTCCCAACTTCCTTTGTCTTACAAACTTTCAAACGCCGTGTTTCTGGACATGTCGGCCTCCATCGACTAGGATAGATTTTTTCAACTCTGATGGAAATTGGTAGGCCTCCGGCCTTTGCCCACTCGAGGATATATATATATATATATATATATATATATATATATATATATATATATATATATATATATATATATATATATATATATATATACATACAAGTATAAAGTCTGCTATAAAGGGATTTCAAACCCTGACCCTTAAGAGGGAACACTATGTCTTAGCAGCTTAAGGGTTAGGGTTCTAACCCCTTTTAGCAGACTTTATACTTGCATATATATATATATATATATATATATATATATATATATATATATATATATATATATATATATATATATATATATATATATATATATATATATATATATATATATATATATATATATATATTATTCTTCTTCAGAGGTGAGTACGTTCTTAATTCAATGATTATAAAACTTTAGCATTGAAAAATTCATTCATATTGAATTACTTTTCGAAGGACAAAAATTTTTTCATCCTGCTTTATTTTCGAAAACCTTTTCTAAAATTAGATGTGCAAAAATTTCTTTCGTTTTTTGATTTCATTTTTATTTTTAAATTTTGACCATCAAAGTGGGTAAATTATGATACGAAATAACGCGCAATCCTATGCCAAATAGACCGCCATCATTTGTCTGTAAGTTTGGAGATCTTTTGCTTTTTTTTATTTTTATTTATTTTATTTATTTATTTTTTGTGTGCAAAATCAAAAAATGGAATTTTCATCTCCTTAAATCGTAACAAATCAAAAACAAAAAAAAATATGAATTGCGAATTTACTAAATCTTTCTTGAATGAAATTCCTTTTGTCAAAAAAAAAAAAAAAAAAAAAAAAAAAAAAAAAAAAAAAAAAAAACAACCGACTAAGCATGAATAAGTTGAAATTGAAAATAACATTTTCTACAAAACAAATTTTCAATTTATTGCAATTTGGTGTTTGATTCATCAAAATCGAATCAAAATTACTGATTTTATTATTATTATTATTATTATTATTATTATTTTATTATTATTATTATTATTATTATATTATATATATATTATATATATATATATATATATATATATATATATATATATAATATATATATATATATATATATATATATATATATATATATATATATATATATATATATATATATATATATTATATATATATAATATATATATATATATATATATATATATATATATATATATATATATATATATATATATATATATATATATATATATATTATATATATATATATATATATATTATATATATTATATATATAATATATATATATATAGACTGCCCATCGCTATAGGGGGGGGAAATTTTTCCGCATATATTTTGGTCTCCCCCCCCCAATATTGTTACCATTCCACAAAAATCTTGTGTAAAAAATTTGTTGTAAATATTTTAATGATAAGTCGGCCCTCAGGCACATGAAAATTGAAATCATGGAAATATTTGAAAATGTGTTTTATGTGTTACTCTATTTGCTAATTTCTCATATTACCGTTTATTATATTGAAAACTTCACTATATTACATTTCTTGCAGCTGATCAACACCTTTCAAATGGTATATTTATAACTATTGTATCACTTAAATTAACCGAATTATGATAAAGAAAGTATAATTTTGTATAAAAAATCTCGAATTTTTTCAATTTCCTTTGGCGCTAAAATTTTATTAAGTAATATTTAAATAAAGTTTTCTATGATAAATATAGGCATGTTATGCCCTTTGATGTGAAACATGTAATATGGCGATGTGATGATTCTAACATGTATAATTTGATGTTTTCCTATCGCAAGAAACACAACATCTCCAAGAAAACAGACTGCAAGCATATTTGGAGACACGTGATTTCTTTTCGGTCGACGGGAGAAATATAAATTCGCGAGTCAGTGCCCAAGGTTTAGTTCATAACATCGTCTCTTACTGGGAAGTTGCTTTTAAGTAAGGTCAATTATTTTCGCATAATGTCTAATCGTCGATTGTTGAGAAAAGATACTTCAGTCTACCTAATAGGAAATTACTCTCCACAAATTGTTGGCAGCAAACTTCCGTCCATCAAACAAGTATTAAGTGTCTTATTTTTTAACCTCCGAGAAGTAAAACTTTCAGTACGAGAGAGTAGTAAATTAGTTATTGAAGAAGTGACCATATTTTGGAACAAAGCCCGCATCCAACACGTGACGTTCAACACTGTATTAAAAAAGTTGAAGTTCTTTATCAAACATGGGCTGGTTTGCAAAAAAAATTGGAAAAGACGAACTAAATCACAACTTGTATTGAGAAGTGCATTTGATAAATTGATGCCACCCTCCGGTGGGCCTGACGTTCCCTTGTTTAAATGTTTCAAGCAATCGTGGAGTAAAATTGACAGCACGAAAATCAAATCCCCAATGGAAATAACTCGTGTTCAGAAAATCTTTAAAAGTGATATAACTGAAATTCTTTCCTTTGTCGACAATATTTTGAAAAAACTCATCTACCTCGCCATGATTACAATGAGCTGTTGGAACTTACGCTGTTATTCCTTGGGAGAAGTTATAAAGTTCCAGTTCGAGCTCCTGGGGCAGTACATCATGCACGGTGGATGGCAAAAGCAATTTATTTTCTAAAGATCTTTTTATACAGAGATCAATTCCATCTAACAGTTTCAGAAGAGACAAGTATTTTACAATTATGTATTTTTATTGTAAAATTGTATATCAAAGCATGGTACACAGCTCCCTTTGCACATCTCGCGCCTTATCATGATCTTCTGTTTTTTTAAAAAAAAATAATACTTTTCAAGGAAATTAATCGTGATATTGCGGATGCCGCATTACTTAAATTTAAAAATCATATGTGGTACTTATCTGCAGAAGCTTCTGCATTTGCGTTTTTTGATGACAACATTCCCGTAAATGTTAAAAGAAATATGGTTGATGCATTAAAAAGTGATTCATTATTTGGAGAGGCTAATAAAATAGAAATCGACGTAAGGAGTAATATCTTGAACCTGGAAATTTCTGATTTCGTTTCGAAACATTCAAAACGTTTTTTTGAAAGGTTCAATTTGCCTTCAAATTTCCTAGAACAAGATCCACAAATTTGGAGAATAAATGAACAGTATAAACATTGTCTTAAGATTGTTGAAAAAATAAAAGTGGTTAACGATGCAGCCGAAAGAGGAATTAAGTTAATTCAGGAGTATAATAGTAAATTAACAAAAGACGAAGAGCAGAAAAATTACATAATCCAAGATTGTGGCATCTTACCGTAAACGTTTCCCTGATGTAAGCAAAGCAACCATATCATCTTCATTTTGAACTATAATCAAGATCGATCTATTAACTATTTTTAGCCTTTAATTACAATGTATATTTTTTTATTACTCATAAATTATGCAGTAAATTCAATAAAGAAAATGTTTATTTATATCATTGCTGTTCATTTCCAAATCTTGTTTTCAAAAGCTGATTTTTTAAGTTTTTCAGTTTCTTCAGATATTTTATATCCCATGAGGGTCGGCTTAATATTAAAACAATTTCATGAAACTTGTATACATTACTTTTTAATGAAGCAGAACAGATTAGGGGGTGAGACCAAAAAAAAAAAGAAAATCGAAATTATGGGCCAGTCTAAATTATATATATATATATATATATATATATATATATATATATATATATATATATATATATATATATATATATATATATATATATATATATATATATAATTTACTTCTGCTAATGAGGATTCGAACTCGGGCCTCTCAGATGTTAAGACATTGCGTTAACCACTACACCAACTGATGGTACAAAAAGGAATCCGTCGGAACTGCTCCTGACATATCGCCTAGGCAGACAGTCCCTATTGAATCCTCCGGACCACACTCTGGCTTGTTAACCCTACGCCCAGGTGTGGTCGGAGGATTCAGTAGGGACTGTCTGCCTAGGCGATATGTCAGGAGCAGTTCCGACAGATTCCTTTTTGTACCATCAGTTGGTGTAGTGGTTAACGCAATGTCTTAACATCTGAGAGGCCCGAGTTCGAATCCTCATTAGCAGAAGTAAAATTATACAAATTTATTCCACGGTTTATTTATTAGTGGCAATTCTTGAATATATATATATATATATATATATATATATATATATATATAATATATATATATATATATATATATATATATATATATATATATATATATATATATATATATATATATAATATATAATTAGGGATGGAGCGATACCAAAAATTTTACCGATACCGATACCTAAAATTCCCCGAAGCCGATACCTGATACCCGATACCCGATACCTAAAAATATGCCGATACTACTACCGATACCGATACTTTACTCCTATACAAAGTTTTTGCCGATACCGATACCGATACCGGTATCGAAAATATGCCGATACTTGCCGATACCGATACTTCACTCCATCCCTAATATATATATATATATATATATATATATATATATATATATATATATATATATATATATATATTATATATATATATATATATATATATATTTTTTTTTTTTTTTTTTTTTTTTTTTTTTTTTTTTTTTTTTTTTTTTTTTTTTTTTTTTTTTTTTTTATTAATATTATATTATTTAATATATATATATATATATATATATATATATATATATATATATATATA
This sequence comes from Armadillidium nasatum, assembly GCA_009176605.1. Classification (NCBI taxonomy): domain Eukaryota; kingdom Metazoa; phylum Arthropoda; class Malacostraca; order Isopoda; family Armadillidiidae; genus Armadillidium; species Armadillidium nasatum. Next base: position 26,632 of record SEYY01003925.1, read on the forward strand.
TATATATATATATATATATATATATATATATATATATATATATATATATATATATATATATATATATATATTATATATATATATATATATATATATATATATATATATATATATATATATATTATATATATATATATATATATATATATATATATATATATATATATATATATATATATATATATATATATATATACGGCGACAGGGCTATCAATCTGGCCTTCATTTCATGCTTGCGAAAACTCACAGACAGGGTCAAAACCCTTCCTTGGGATATATATATATATATATATATATATATATATATATATATATATATATATATATATATAATATATATATATATATATATATATATATATATATTAGTGACAGTTCTTTGAGAAGGCAAGGGAACCATTGCATCTCCTAATTAATTACAGAGCAGCTATGGTTAAGAACTAAAGAGAGTGGAACCTCTCTTCCCCAACTTATTACGATTATATATATATATATATATATATATATATATATATATATATATATATATATATATATATATATATATATATATATATATATATATATATATATATATATATATATATATATATATATATATATATATATATATATATAATATATATATATATATATATATATATATATATATATATATATATATATATATATATATATATATATATATATATATATATATATATATATATATATATATATATATATATATATATATATATATATATATATATATATATATATATATATATATATACATACATATATTATATATACATTTATACACATAAAATAATAGTGTTTAAATTTGATTAAAACAAAAATTTCTATAACTCACCACAAAGTACAAGGGAAGTTTAAAATATATTTTGAGTGACTTTATAATTGACCATATAGACACTTTAAAAATAGTAGAGTCAAATTATGAAAATTTTCTTCTTTTGAGGAGCTCATTCATTTCTCCAGAGCGTAAAAGCGATATTACTTAACAGGAGGCAAAACTCTGATGCCAAATCTTAAATTCCAATTTTAAAATATAAAATTGAGGCTAATCGATGATGCTAAATTGAAATTCACATAGTAAGAGATAAATAGGAAAATAATACCTCAGTTTATCAGGAAATTAATAGTTCAATTAATTTTTCATGTAAACATGTAAACACACAAAAGATAAGTTTAGGTATGAGGATATTTAAAACCTCGAGTAATTATGAAAATAATTACTAGAGGTAATTTGTAACCAAAATTTGTAAAAAAAAAAAAAAAAAAAAATAATAATAATTTTTTTTTTTTTTTTTTTTTTTAAAAAAATAATATATATATATATATATATATATATATATATATATATATATATATATATATATATATATATATATATATATATATATATATATATATATATATATATATATATATATATATATATATATATATATATATATATATATATTATATATATATATATATATATATATTATATATATATATATATATATATATATATATATATATATATATATATATATATATATATATATATATATATATATTCAGAAATTAAGCAAATAATGATTTTTAATTTTTGGATCATGAAGAATAGGAGTTTCAATTTGTGTTTTTTTCCTTACGTAAAAAATAAAGTTTTTAAAGTTGATTAACAAAATATAATATAATTAAAAACTATAATTATTTTTATCTATGAACAAAGTACAGTTGTCAACAAAGTTCGTTCCTATTAGGCTGGAAATAAATATATATATAAAATGGAGATCATTTCAGTTCAGAATCACAGTTCAATTAAGCCCCGCTCAATGTTTTTATTTTCTTTTATAAATAAGCTTTTAAAATATTTCATTTTATATAAATACTTATTTCCAGCCTAATAAACGAACTTCTGTTGACGACTGTACATTTAAAATGCCTTAAAATTAAACATAATAAAAATACAGTAAAATATCTTTTTTATCAGAATTTTATAAAGAATTTCTTTTAAGAATTTGCGCAAAATTTTTGTTTTATTAAATAATATATGACAGTAATCCTCCTTAGCTTTTAGCTTTAGTCAAGGGATTATGTAATCTTTAATTAAAAAAAAAAAAAAAAAAAAAAATAACTTTTTTGAGTTCATTTAAAAAAAAGAAAACTTTAATTTTAACCTATTTCCTTTTTCTATTAAATTATATAATGTTATAAAACGTTTCAAATCTATTTCTTTCGGTAAAATTCTCATTTTTGTCGTAATAATAATAATAAAATCGGCATTTCTCTGAGAAATATTGATTTCCCGTCTCACAGTTACAGCTCATTTCCAGTCTTTTTATATTGCTTTTTTTTGCAGTATCTGTCACTGATCCTTTTCAAAACAAATAGAAAAGAATCTTCAATACAAAAGAAATCTCTTTCCTTTATATATATATATATATATATATATATATATATATATATATATATTATATATATATATATATATATATATATATATATATATATATATATATATATATATATATATATATATATATATTATATATATATATGGGCAAGACCATTCCTTTGTCCTTTGATTCGTTTATTCGTTTATCGCGTTTCACCTTCTCAGAGGGTTTCTAGTGTACCCCTGCCTCATATTGGAGTGTCTATGCTCCCATTACCTCTCTACTCCATTTCTCATATGTTCCTACAAATTTGCAAGCCCGTACTCATACATTACCTTTTTAATTAAACAAAACAAAAATGGCAAAACATGAAGCTTCCTCGGAGATGCTTGGGAGGGCTGTATGTAAAGAATGCTCCTCATCTATTCCTCACCCCATCAACACTTGAGAGTTGGCGACCTCCGATGATGGAGATGGTGCCGTCAAGAACTCGAGTCCGGCTTGACCCAGTGAACAAACAGTCTTCTTTTCTCATTAATTTCTGCAACATTCGCTGTCTTTTTTCTAATTTCCTCTTTGTCGAATACCACCTATCTTCTTCTGAACCTAATCTCTTGTTCTTAACTGAAACTCAGTTGCTTGAGTGTGCTGACAGCAAAATATATTCTGTTACTTCCTATTCTGTCTATCCTCAATTTTCAGCCAAAGGCGGGTGTTGAGCATCTGTGCACAACGGGGTTGTTTGTTCTCTTGTCTCTAATTTGGAGTCTTCTGAATTCTCTACTTTATTGCTTAAGTTCTCTTCCAGTTCTACTACTAAATTTATTTGTTCTGTCTACTTATCTCCTAATCCTACTCTCCGAAGATTTTTCTATCCAGAACAACCTTGAGCAGTTGGTCCAACTCCCTTCCTGTCTCTCTGACCATCTTGGTGATGAACCCAACATACTCTATCTTTTCTTAACATCTTATCTTGTCCTTATACTGTTAAACTCTTTCCTCTTATGAGCTCATCCAACCACCTTCTTGCCTCCATTTCTTGTTCTGCTTCCTCTAGTCTTCCGCAAGAACGGCTCCAGCCTTCGGCAGGAGACGTTTGTGGTATTTCGATTCTGCTAACTGATCTGACTTGCGGTTGTATTTCATTGATTTCCTATGGAATGATTACTGTTTCCGTCGAAAAGGTTCCTCGGAATGTGCTGAACGCATAACCCAGGAGATTCTCTCTGGAATGGAGGTGTACATTCCATATTCTTTCCCTTTAGCTAAACTTAACAAACCTTGGTTTAACTACTTGTTCTCTTGCTATCCTCAGCAGGGATGAGGCCTTCAGGGATTACAATCGTCTTCAAACCCAACCCAAGAAACTCATTCAAGTTATATTTCATCTCGGAATCGTGCAAAATCTATTCTTCGTGACACTAAAAACTTTTACTGCAGAAAATGATAATCTTTCTGGTTCCTCTCCTTCTCGCCCCTTTTTTTACCTTTTGAAACAAATGTAAACTCTAACTTTTCTTCCTCTTTCACTCCTCTAGTATCTTCTATGGGGCAACTGCTGTTTTACTTCTACTAAAGCTGAACTCTTCAATTAAACTTTTGCCTCTATCTCTAACTTAGACGATTCCGGAGCTTTTCTTCCTCCTTCAGCCCCCTCCAACTCATTTATCCTCAATATTGTAATTTCTTTTAAAAATGTCATTTCTGATCTCTCTGAGCTTAATATTTAAAAGGCGTATGGTCCTAACGGCTGTCAGAACTTGTGCTTCTGAACATGTACTCTGCCTCGGTAATTATTTCGTCTCTGTCTCTCCACTTCGACCTTCTCTTGATGCTGGAAACGAGCGCTCATTCAGATTGTGCCAAAGAAGGCGGACCCCTCTAACTATTGTCCTATTTCTTTAACCTCTGTTCTTTCTAAAGTTTTTGAATTTATCCTTAACAAGAAGTTTTGTACACACCTCAATTCTTCTAATATAATCTCTGATAGCTAGTATGATTTTCGTAAAGAACGCTCTACTGGTGATCTTGTTTCCCTTATTTCTGATTCTTGGCCCTCCACTCTTCTGCATATCGGTGAATCTTTCATTGTCCCACTAGACATATTGAAAGCCTTGAGTAGAGTTTGTCACAAAGCTTTTATTTCCGAACTGACCTCTTTCGGATCTATATTTCTCTCTGTGGCCTTCTCACTGATTTCCTTTCTGTTCATTCTATAGCAGCTGTTTCAGACGGCCACCGTTCTTCCTTTAAATATATTTGTGTTGGTGTTCATCGGGGATCTGTCATATCTCCAACTCTTTTTCTGTTTTTCATTAATGACCTTCTCTTTATTATTTCATCACATATCCTCTCCTATGCCGAATCGTCATAATGAGTTAATTGGTTTTTGTGGTGAGATTATAAAAAGGAGAAATTAGTGTTGCTAATGCAAATGTTTCCTCGTGCTTGCAGATAAAACTATAGATATGTTTGGCATTATGCCAAAGGTGTCGCCTAAAATTACAGTATTTTGGGGGTTTGTACCAATGGGAGGGTAAACTGGAAATAAGTCTCTACTTTGATTATTATAAATTTTTAAAAACAAATTGAAACATGTATTATTCAATACATGATTTATCAAGGAGAATATGTGGCTGATACAATGATGATATATGCTAAAGGGGTTGAATCTTTGGTGAAAAAAAATTGTATTACAATTTTGTTTGTTCAGTTTTAAATTTAGCAATATTTCAAGCTTCTAAAGTCCCATCAGTTTAATTTTACTTGAGTACCTTAATACGTATTTGAAACTTTTTACCTCTCTTTTCCGAAAAGAACCTCTATACTTAAAGAATTTAATAAAACTGATCTACCTAGTTATAAGAACAAATAACTTTTTACTTTATGTGAAATGAAGTGGACTTACAAACAAGATAATGTAATGAAATCTAAAGATCTTTTGTAGCCGTGGTTCATTCTCTTAGAAAAATGTAAGAAATAAGCAATTGCGAAGTTTCAAACCAAGCACATCAATTTATAAATTCTGTAATCGATGGACAGTTATTGTGACTGTTGTGTTCTTGAGAATATACTTTCAATTCACTAGGAATTTTACAACTTGTTCAAAAGGATGACGGTCTTTTAATGGAAGCATTGAATAATATCTACGTCGTAGTAACAGTTGTGCATATGTAGAGTTGAGATCCAAATTCTTTATTCAAAAGTCTCATCGAGGAAGCCACCTATTTCTTTAAAATTAAATTTGACAATTTCAGTGAGTGGAAGTGAGCTTTGTCAAATAAAAGTATCTAGGTTAATTATTACACCACCAAAACAATATTTCAGAATGTTTCTTTTATTCCTTTGTTGTATAACTTCATTGGCAAATTGAAAAAGCGTTTCAAAACAATAAATAATTTATTACATACACTACAAAAATTTATTCCAAAGAGTTTGCTTGTTTTTTTCTCATTTTTGTTGGGTGAGCTTTTATATACAAATATAAAGTTGGGGAAAACAGATTCCATTTACAGATAAAGATCAAAAGACGACATGTACCGACACACTGTGTTTGAAAGTGTATTAATCAAAGTGGGAAAACAGAAATAGAAGAATGCTAAAGATTATTCCAGAAAAGCTCTCATAAAATTGTGTTAAACTCTTTATTGTAAGTCAGCATTTCTCAACCTGGGGTGGCAATGGGTCATGAAAAATAAAAAACTTAATGTACGGAAAAAACGTTTCATATTTTTTGTTTACATTGTAATGTAAACAAAAACTTCAAAAAGTTGAACGAAAACTATTTTATTTTCATAATTTTCGGGAATATATAAAATTTATTAATTAGCCGCATGATAAATAGCCAATCTGTACTTCTGAATTTGACACCTACCAGGAATAAGAAGTATTTTTGGTGTGGTGAGGTATTAACTTTATGTTTTGGCTTTTATGGGAGTCTCGAGACTTAAAAGTTTAAGAAACGACAGTCTGAGGTATAAGAGTTGGACATAAATGGTTAGACTGTATCGAAGGAAAAGCCACAGTTTTAATCAAGCAGGTGTGCGATCAGAGAGCTCAGAGAACAGTGTATCCTCTGTCAAAGCGATATTATAAGGATAGTGAAGCAACGGGTTAATGAGAGAAATATATTGAAGAATCAGTGAGAGAGAGAGAGAGAGAGTTAATAAGATGATAAGTTCAATCCTCACCCTGTCAAGAAATATTGAATTAACGAAACAACTCCACATATGCAATACTTATTTCCTACAAGGAAACGATATCAGTATGAAGTTTAAAAGTTGAGATATGTGAAGAAGTTCTGAAGGTTTTGCAAAACACCCAACTCCCTAGAAGCATGTTTAGTGGAAGAAACAATTTGACCTTTCGAAGAAATATCACGCGGAAAAGAAATATCAAGAAATTAATGGTGATGAAGTTACAGATAAAATTTCATTAGAAGTAGAAATTAAATAGGATTCACAACAGATACCTGAATAACTATTCCAGGATGAAATATAAATGACCATATATTTCTAGAATTTGTATTCAACGAAAAATCTACGAATAGCAAAAAACGAAGTTAAGAAAAGGTTTATGATTTATTTATCGAAGGGAACGAAACTGGTATGTTTCTCTATGCGGGATAAAAAATGACTTAAGGTATTCATTCCAAACTGCATTAAAGAGATATGATTGAAAGTCCGATCAGGTAGCAGTACCGAACGCCAACAACGTTTACTCGTCGAAGGTGGGAACCATTCCTGCTGCAGACTTGAGAAAATAAAATATACAGAAATGAGGTGGAAAGAATAGTTTATCAACCTTTTATGTTAGTTTTATCTAGGAAACAGAGTTTGTTAATATGAAGGTAAATTAACAGCTGTCTTGAGAATTTACTTTTTAAAGGATTTGCCTCCATTCGCCTATTAATCTTTTACATACTTCTCACGATGGTTCCTTTATTCCTGAGGGTCTGAAAACATGCTTTCGTGTGTATGTTTGCATCAAACGAATTAAGGAGTCACTAGAAGCTGCTTCCGCAAGTCAGTTTTTAGTTTTCGATTGATTCGATCGAGGTTTTAAACCCAAGCATCTCTCGAATCTTTTGCATTTCCTACTGCTTCTGATGGTGCTTACTCAAATAAATTCTTTTTCTGATTTTATACATTGCCTCCTTTCCAATCAGTTGTCCCTTTGCGGCTTGCTATCTTTAATCCTAAAGTTTTCCTACCTAAATTCCTTATTTTCAACTTTATTTTACTGCTACATCTGATGTTCGTTATCTCTAAATCCTTTCCAGGTTTAAAGGACTATTGGGACTCTCTACCTTTTATCCCAACGTTCATAAATTATTGAAAAAAAAATACAAAATTTTTCAAACAAGGTTAGAATCATATTTCTGCCAAACGCACGATTGCGTTAGTAATCTTCATTAAAATCGTACATCAGTCTTTCCAGTAGCCTATTGATATGCCGGTGACTCCTCCCCACATTACTCCTTTTAGTGTGAAAGACGCCCATCCCAACAGCAATTAGTTGTCGCAAGGAGGGTGGCCTTGGAGATACTATCTTTGAAATTTCTCGTATTTCAAATTGGGGCAGAGAAAACATGGTCATTTTCAATGCCTTAGAAACTCAATCCTTCCATCTCTCTACTCGACACAACCTACCACTTAACTATGACATCTTATTCGAAAGCACATAACTTAAACCTCCATATGTCCTTAATATTCTCGGAGTTTCTTTTTCTCATGATCTTTCTTGGAAAAATCACATTATTTTTCTTTCTAAGAGGTTGGATGCTCTGAGCCGCCTTCATAATTTCTTCACGCCACCCCAATTACTTGCCCTTTATAGGGTTGTTGTTCCCCCCTGAATGGAATAAACCTCACACATCTAGGGTAGTTAGTTCCATTCATACACCTCATAAATTTTTTCACTCTCACTAACTCTCTACAATCTCTTTCTGCCAATCGAATTGTTGCCTCACTC
>SEYY01003925.1:40000-41087 GCA_009176605.1 Armadillidium nasatum
TATATATATATATATATATATATATATATATATATATATATATATATATATATATATATATATATATATATATATATATATATATATATATATATATATATATATATATGTGTGTGTGTGTGTGTGTGTGTGTGTGTGTTGTGTGTTTGTGTGTGTGTTTTAGTTGGTTTTCTAACATAAACCGAACTAAATTCACATATTATATTTTACACTGTGTGATCATTTGCCGTAGACTCGCAGTACCAACAACAGTTAACTTCTTTTAGCATAAAAATAATGGATAGCCACTCTGAGAATCTAGTATTAAGGGGAAAGATAATAGCTCTGTTTGAATCCGGACAAACCAAGACTGAAATAGCAAGAAACCTTGGGATCCAAGTATCAACAGTAAGACGATGGATTGTTAGATATGAGGAGGAGGGTAATTTGTGTGATCGTCCAAAGCCTGGTGCACCAAGGAAAACTACTCTGAATGAAGATCAGGCAATTATTCAAGAAACGATTAGAAACCCCTTTACAAATAGCAGAGCCATCAAACGGGCATTACAGCTGGACGCATCTGATAGAACAATCCGCCGGCGATTGCACGCAAATGGAATACACCATCGGACTCCTGCCGTGAAGCAAAAACTAACGGACCTACATAAAACAGAAAGACTCCGTTTTGCCAGAGAATATGTTAACAATGATATGAACTTTTGGTCTAAAGTTATTTTCACAGATGAAAAAACATTTACCTCTACAAATCACGGCCCCCTACATTGCTGGCGTGTTAATAACACACGATATGAACAGCAACATATTTATGAAGAAGCCAGGAGTGGACATGTAACCGCCAATGTATGGGGATGGATAAATTTTAATATTCTAGGCGAACTGACACCTATTGATGGCCGTTTTACTTCAGACAAGTATTTAGAAATTCTAGATGAAGTATTGCTTCCAACAGTAAGGGCGTATCTTGATCCCAATCCTGATAGAATACCCTATGTTCATGACAATAGTCCAGTGCACACCGCGAGGAGAGTGCAGCAATGGTTTACTGAACATGAACAGATTCTCGAAGTTTTACCATGGCCACCAAGAG
>SEYY01003926.1:2500-12500 GCA_009176605.1 Armadillidium nasatum
AAGACACTAGAGCGGAATTAAAGAGGAATTAGAGCGGTGTTTATGCGTTTCGTCCATTGCCTTTCTGATGCCGCTCTATCAAAATATTTTCTCGACATTATATGCCGCTCAAATGTCTTTCAAAGTTTTGAGAGCGATTTTAAAATCTCTTGTCTTTGACACACACACACACACACTCGCATTTGACGAAAATTCTATATCCGCATTCGCAAATGAAAAAAAATGACATACGATCCATCACTAATATATATATATATATATATATATATATATATATATATATATATATATATATATATATATATATATATATATATATTATATATATATATATATATATATATATATATATATATATATATATATATATATATATATATATATATATATATATATATATATATTATATATATATGGGGAGAGGAGGAAACTTCCTGCTAATTTAAATAAATATTTTCAAATTTTTTATTTCTTTTTCTGGCATTTTTATCAACTGCTTTTGATGTTTCTCAAAAACAGTAGATCAAAAGTGAATAAATTTTATTTTTTTATTTTTATTTATTTTATTTGCTCTTATTTTGTACGAATATTCGATTTTTAAACTTATAAGAATAAAACATTTGCTTAAAAATTAAATTAACAAAACTAAGTATCAAAATTCCATTCTAAGGAGAAGTACGAATGAAAATTTAACTTATCTAATGCATGTTCAGACAAATATATATTTTGGAAAGTGAGTACGATTTAAAATAGTCTAAAGATTTATAATTAGTAATACAAACGGATATAAAAGAGTTATTTCAATAAGGACGAAGATGAGGTTTTTTCTTGTGTTTTTGAAGTAATAACTTTGAGGAAAAGCGAAATCTTCATTTCTTTGAAACCACTCTAGGAACCATTCTGACATGAATTATTACCATAATTTTGTTATTTATAATGAAACAAAGAATAGTTCTATTGATTCCATAAGAGACACGAGAGAAGTAGATAAAAATTGAAAACTTTACAAATGTAAAAATTAATGAGATTTAGGAAGTCCTATCCACAAACGTAAAATAACGAAATAGTATCAGTCAAAAGTGTAATAAAATAAATACTATTTTTCACTTTAAGTTAACTTTCGGTATGCTCTTCAGCATTCATTTTTAAAGGTGAGCTACCAATATTTTATTATGTACTTTAATTTACATATCAAAAGCAGCTACTTGTATTAAACACAAATACTATAATTGTTCATTACATAAAAGCCTAAGTTCAGAAAATGAAAAAAATAAAAAATAAAAAGAGATTACTTGTCATTTTCATTTCAAAGGTAAATTTCAGTATTGGGATATTCCAGACAAAAAAAATAATAAAAATAAATAACTAAATAAATAAATTTAAAAAAATTCTTTAAATGAAATTTTTCATCATATTACAAACTCAGGGTTTACAATACTTTAATTAACTGTTTTTCCTTTTATAAAATGATGAAATGGAAAATGCTTTTATGTTCCTGCTTTCATCATATATATATATATATATATATATATATATATATATATAATATATATTATATATATATATATATATATATATATATATATATATATATATATATATATATATATATATATATATATATATATATATATATATATATATATATAATATATATATATATATATATATATATTATATATATATATATATATATATATATTGCAATTATAACATTTTATCCTTATCAAGCAAGAGATATTCTGCTTAGTGAAGCTAATATCAGCTCGAATACAAAGTTTAAATTTAAATATTTTAAATTATAGTACCACTGCCATCGTCGTATAATAATAATAATAATAATAATAATAATAATAATAATAATATTAAAGCTGCAACTTTTTTATCACACGAAGAATCCTTTGCGTTTCATTAAGTATGAAAATAACTTTTATAAAAAAATAAAATATAAAAAAAAAAAATTAAAAAAAAAATTTAAAAACAAAAGCGAAAGCAAAATAGATTTAATGTATTATAAAAGAAAAAAAAAAACTTTTCTTAATATTTTAATGCTATGAATACAATTTTAGAAAAGAAGGTTTAAGAGTGAAAGGCCAATAATAATCGTAGAAAGAGGAAAGAAATTAAGGATAAAATTAGAAAGACTAAAAGACGCGAAAAGAGAAAGAAAGTTAGGCAGACAAACAGAACTTTAAGTTTTACTTCACTGAACTAAATTGGTTTTGCTAAATTAATTTATGTATAATACAGAGATGGGAAATTATATATATATATATATATATATATATATATATATATATATATATTATATATATATATATATATATATATATATATATATATATATATATATATATATATATATATATATATATATATATATATATATATATATATATATATATATATATATATATATATATATATATATATATATATATATATATATATATATATATATATATATATATATATATATATATATATATATATATATATATATATATATATATATATATATATATATATATATATATATATATATATATATATATATATATATATATATATATATATATAATATATATATATATATATATATATATATATATATATATATATATATATATATATATAAAATTACACAAATGGAAATTAAAACTAAAAAGGAGTTAGGCCTTTCGACGCAAGTACGTCCTCATCAAACTACTCCGAAGTAAAAAAAAAAAAAAAAACTTAAAGGCAAAAATCCAGCTAGTTTCTGCTCCACAAATTTAAAAAAAAAAAAACTAAAATCAAAACTCGCCAACACCTCCGCTCTAGCTATTGAAACTTAAATTTAAAAATTTAAAAACAAGGCACAAGAATCAAAATAAGAGCGAAAGAGATCTCGGGCACCTCCCTTAAAGACTGGTGCGTGGGAGTTATAAGCTTCCATAATAAGTCTTCCCCTTCTTAAAAGACCAACCCCAAAAAAAAAGTAACTATATATATATATATATATATATATATATATATATATATATATATATATATATATATATATATATATATATATATATATATATATATATATATATATATATATATATATATATATATATATATATATATATATATATATATATATATATATATATATATCTTTTCGTGGAGTTTTTCGAAGTCTATTTACTATTTTCCCGATTTCTGAATTCCTGATACTAATTGATTTCATTATGTTGTTGATACCTTCGTTAAATTGATGATAGTGTATGTATTGAGAGCTTGTTGAAATCAGTGACCAGTAAATTTACCACAATCAAATTTACACATGAAATAGAAAAGGAGGGTGAATTGCCTTTCCTTAATATTTTATTAAAAAGAATAAATAATCGATTAAATTTTAAAGGTTTTTTGAAAACCTATTCACACTGACTCATATATTCATGTATTTTCATCCCATAGTGTCAATAACTAAAAGATCCGTTTTATCAGGTTTGTTTTTACGTGCCTAAAGAACCTGTTCCTCTCAATTTCTGGATGTTGAAATTAATTATTTAAAAACTATTTTTTTAAAGAAATTTGGGTTACAAGAGGTCATTTATTAATGGAGCTTTGTCAAGTGCCAGAAAGATTTTTTTATAGAACTTCAGCAAGGAAAAATTTTGATATAACCTATGTGGTCAAAGTCCCAGTTGATGTCAATCCTAAAATAAGATCTTTGCTTCCCAGTAATAATTTTGCCCAATTTGGAAACTCTATGAAAAAGTTTCTAACAACTACTACCAGTGAAGACAGTGGTGTCCTTTATTCAATACCTTTCAATGATTGTGAAAAAGTTTATGTTGGAGATCATAGATTTAGGAGAAGAATGTATCAGCATAACTATAGTCTGAGAACTTGTAGCTCTGAAAGTTCATTATTTCAGCATCAGGTAAATTACAATCACAGAATAAATATTCGGTTTGCAAGAGTTTTGAGCAAAGAAAGTACAATTTTTGACAGTAGGTTGGTAGAGTCTTTTATTCTGGAAAACTAAAGCAATTTTAACGCATACAAATCCTCTGTGAAACTTGATACTCTTACAAATATACTTTATAAAATTGCGAGATTTAAAAAATTGATCATCAATCTCAAACCACCATAGAATTTTTTCTCCTTTTTTGTCTGATTTTAACTGTAATATTTTTTTTTTTTTTTTTTTTTTTTTTTTTAGGTTTTTATATTTGTTTTTATTATTATGTTTTCAGACCTTTTTAGTCTTAAAACATAATAAAAACAATTTTATAAATTTTTCCTTTCTGTTATTGATTTATTAATTTATCAATTATATATGATTTTAACTGTATTTTATCATCTGTTATTGTTTGAAAATATTAGTAGTAGTTACATTTCTTTAAATTGTTATTATTATTATTATTATTATTATTATTATTATTGTTAGTATTGTCATTACTATTATAATCAATTTTTTTTTCATTACTGATTTACCAAATAATTATTAATTCAGTTATATATAATTTTAACTGTATTTTATTAAGAAGTTTTTATTAAAGTTTTGTTTTACTGGGACTGGAAACGATGATCATCCATTCTCTGTATTTCATCATGTTTTATTGGTTTAAGACAGTGTTTCCCAAACCGAGCTCAGCGAAAGAATTAAAATTATTTTCAAAATGAGTAAAATATGAAATAATATATATATATATATATATATATATATATATATATATATATATATATATATATATATATATATATATAATATATATATATATATATATATATATATAATATATATATATATATATATATATAATTGATCAAACTTTACTTTGATATCCATAAATATTTCAAAAACTACTAAACGTACGTTAAAAAGGATAACATTTTTGGAATCCTTGAAGAATTTTGATAAAGAAAATTATAAAAGATGTGAAAATAAGTTTAAAAAAATTTGTTTGTGTACGATAATTAAGGAAAATTCTGGCTTTATTATTATTATTATTTAGTTTTTTTGCGAACCTAGTTCGACTTATCATAACCTGACGAACGAAGATTGCCGTGGGATACAGGCCTAACTGATTGCCTATTGCCATATTACACCATATATATATATATATATATATATATATATATATATATATATATATATATATATATATATATATATATATATATATATATATATATATATATATATATATATCACATATTTTACAAATTTTCTATTCAATTGCGAAATTTACCTTACTCTAAAATCGCGAAATTAATCTCAGAAAAAGAGACGCTGCCAGACGTACGATGTCGTGAAACGTATTAAAAATATATAAATTGCGTAGTTATTAAAATTATTGTTTTTTTTTTTAATTCCCAATTTTTCTTTATCAAAATTCTTCAAGGATTTCAAAAATGTTATCCTTTTTAACGCAACGTTTAGTAGTTTTTGAAATATTTATGGATATCAAAGTAAAGTCTGGCCTATATAATTATTATTAATAAATACCCTTATGCTTGTTAATTCCTCCAACATATTATATAATTAATTAAATTACGCTTATACGGTATTTTGGGTACAAGAGTGTTTTGAATGATCACAATTGGTACGTCTGTCTGTGTCGCTGTGTCGCTGGCAATTGTTCTCATACGTTTTAATATTTATTAATTTATATTAAAAAAATTCATATAGTCTTTCCTGGTATATTTATTTTATTTATGTAAAATGTTATAAGTTAATTAAAAAGTCTACTTACTCATTAAATATAAAATTCATGGAAAATGCAAATACGAATGCAAAATTGTAAATTGAATTATTAGGAGCCGTTGGTTGCGAGTGGCGTCTGCACTTTGAAGGTCGAGTTCTCATTGGCTGATACGTCATTCTATTGTCCACTCGTCATTGGCTCATTTAGACATTTACCTTTAGTTTTATAATTGATTTCGATCAGATTGAAAGTGTTTTTGTTTTGTTTTTGTGCAAATAAAACATGAACGTTTGTCAAAAATAACTAAGCCTTGTTCTAGTAATGTGGTAAAAGCAAGGCCTAATCGTCAGAACTGCAATACTTATTTAAAGTTTTGTTTTACTGGGACTGGAAACGATCATAATCCATTGTCTCTTTACCTTGTCTGTGGCGAGAAAATTTCTAACGAGGCCGTGTTACCTAGCAAGTTAAAAAGATAATTTACAATTAAACACCAGACTTCAATGGAATATCTATTAACAGAACAACAATCAAAGCAGGGTAAAAAAAAAAAAAAAAAAAACTAAAAAAAAAAAAAAAATATTTACAATTTCAGAAAAGGAACAAATCGCTTCTATTGATATAGCCGAAATGATTACATTAAAAATGAAGTCTCATACTTTGCTCGAGTCTATAGTCTTCCCCGCGTGAAGAAAGATGGTTAAAACAAAGTTAGGGGATGATGCCGAGCAAGAAATTAACAAAATTCCTCACTCAAACAATATAATTCATAGGCGAATTTTGAATTTATCTGCTGAAATAGAAGAAAATGTGTGGAATAAACTTCAGAACTCAGAATTTGCTTTGCAAGCAATACCAATAAGGCCCAATTACTTACATTTATTCGATTTATTGATGGAGATCAAATCATAAATCAATTTTTTTGCTGCAAAGAAATGTCACAAGGCACTACAAGAGGTCAAGATATATTTGATATTTTATCTGGCTATCTTAAAAAATTGAATTTTTCATGGAAATTATGCATTTTAATATGCACTGATGGTGCTCCATCCATGGTAGGCTCGATGAAAGGTTTTGCATCATCCAGCTAAACAATAAAATCAAAATGTTATAAACTCTACATACGTACTAGTTCCGAAAACATTACCAGTTGAATTAAAAGACGTATTAGATAGAGTTGTCGAAATGGTTAATTATATAAAAAGCAGACCTTTAAAGACTCGCATATTTGAACAAATTTGTGTAGATATGGATTCCCAGCATAAATGCTTAATTTTACACACGGAAGTCAAGGTAGCTATCAAGAGGAAAGGTTTTAAGTCGCATACATAAACTCCAGAAAGGATTACTTGCTTTTTTTGAATAACTTTGGATTTCTAGACTGGAATATTTAACAGAGATATTTACACATCTTAATAGGTCTTAACACAAGCATGCAGGGTAAAAATGAAAATTTTTTATTTCGACAGATAAACTGATTGCATTTCAGAAAAAAATAGCAATTTGGAAAACTAGAGCTAAAAATTTTAAAATGTTTTCATTACTTGGTAAAACCAACATCAAAGAAATGACTCCTATTGTAGTTGAGCATTTGACAATTCTAGAAGAAAAATTAGACTATTATTTTCCATCACTGAATACAGAAGATTATGACTTGGTCCGAAATTCATTCATAAAAACTTTACATGATATTGGTTTGATCTTAAAAGAAGAAGAAGAAGAATCGGCTTCTATTTCCAATGATCGGGGACTTAAAATCAAGCATGCAGAATTACCTATTGATGCATTTTGGATTTCTATTAGAGAAGAATATCCTTCGGTAGCTAAAACAGCATTATTCATTTTGATGCAGTTTTCCACATCATATTTGGGATTTTCTTCACTCACTAACATTAAATGTAAAAAAAAGAGCAAGACTTCATTGTATTGAAGATGATATGAGGGTCTGTTTATCAGAAATACGTCCTAACAGAAAATGTAGAGAAAAAACATCAATCCGATGCTTCACTTTAATAATTTTTTTTATTTACCGGGCAAAAGTAAGTAATGATCTAATAATTTTCTTTATTATATATATATATATAATATATATATATATATATATATATATATATATATTATATATATATATATATATATATATATATATATATATATATATATATATATATATTTTTTTTTTTTTTTTTTTTTTTTTTTTTTTTTTTTTTTTTTATTTATTATTATATATATATATATATATATATATATATATATATATATATATATATATATATATATATATATATATATATATATATATATATATATATATATATATAATATAAAAAAAAAAAAAAAAAAAAAAAAAAAAAAAAAAAAAAAAAATATATTATATATATATATATATATATATATATATATATATATATATATATATATATATATATATATATATATATATATATATATATATATATATATATATATATATATATATATATATACTCCGCAAAATTTCATTTGTTGTAAAGTGCGACAAGAATTTAAAAAGTTTGGGAAACACTGGTTGAAGATATTAGAGGTAGTTACAGTTCTTTTAATATTATTATTATAATTATTATTATTATTTTTTTTTATGTATGATTTTAACTATTTTTAAGTGCTGTATTTTATTATCTTTCATCGGTTTTAAGATGTTAAGAGTTTTTTTTTTTGTAATCAGGGGAGACCTCTTTGGAAGTTTATAAGAGTATTATTCGATATTATTGTTGTCTTTAAGAGAGGTAGTTGAGATCTCTTTCGCTCTTATTTTGACACATGTCCCTTGTTTTTAAATTTAAGTTTTAATAGCTAGAGCGGAGGTGGTCGGGAGTTCGATTTTAGTTTTATTTTATTTGTTTTTGTTTTTTTAATTTGTGGAGCGGTAACTAGCCGGTTTTTTATTTATTTATTTATTTTTTTTTACTTCGGAGAAGTTTGATGAGGACGCATTTGCGTTGAAAGGCCTAGTTCCTCTTTAGTTTCAATTTTCATTTGCGTGATTTCTTTGTTGGAATTTGATGCGCTCAGAGCATCGTTTTTTTGATATATATATATATATATATATATATATATATATATATATATATATATATATATCTATATCATACCCGATCCTTCATAATTATATATATATATATATATATATATATTATATACGGGGAAGGGAAATAGCGTTCCTGAGTCAATGAGATTACCCCCCATTGAGTATATAGGATGTTTCACGCACAAAAATTATTATTTCAGACACATCATATTAAAAAATAATAATAATAATAATTATGGCGTTTTCATCATCAGTCACGGAGAATCCAAGAGAGGCGGATACCAAAGATAGTTCCTCATCTACCCCTTTTCCCCATAACCACATGGGAGTTGGCGGCCTCCGGTGATGGGGTTGGTGCCACCATGAATTTGCAGCCGGCGGTTCCGGATGCACGGTCTGTTTTTTTTTTCATTAATTTCTGCAACATTCGTGGCCTTCAATCGATTTTACACTTTGTTAAACAACACCTCTCTTCTTCTAGACCTCACCTCTTATTATTAGCAAGAAACTCGGGTGTTTGAATGTTCTGTCAGATAACCTTACTGTTTCCCCCTATTGTCTCTATTCTCAATTTTCAGTCAAAGTAGATTGTTTCGCTTACGTGCGAAACGATAATATTTGTTCTCGTGACTCTAATTTGGAGTATTCAGAATTTTCCACCTTGTAGTTTAGGCTCTTTTGCCACTCAACGACTAAATTCATATGTTCTGTTTATTTATCTCCTAGTTCTACTGACTATTCTAAATTCTTCGCCTATCTATACTCCAAAAATAGAGCACATTCTTTCTTCTTTTCCTTTCTCTGAAATCATCATATAAGGTGATTTCAATGTTCACCACAGCCAATGGCTTTCTTCTAGTGCTCATGATACAGCTGATGAACAAGCCTTAAATTTCGCTATCCAAAACGACCTCGAGCAGTTGGTGCAGTTCCCTACTCGTATCCCTGATCGTCTTGGAGATGAACCCAACATTCTAGACCTTTCCCTAACTTCTAAACCTTCTCCTTATACTGTTAAACTCTTTCCTCCTCTGAGTTCCTCCGATCACCTTTTATCTGTGTATCCTCTTCTATCTCTTCAAGTCTTCCGAAAGAAAAATCCTCTTCTATTGAAAGGAAACTTTTGAGGCATTTTGGTACCGCAAGCTGGTCGGACTTGCGGTCGTACTTCTTTGATTTTCCGTGGAATGATTATTGCTTCCGTGGGAGGGGTCCCTCGGAGTGTGCAAAACACATTACCGAGGTG
>SEYY01003926.1:17500-32500 GCA_009176605.1 Armadillidium nasatum
TATATATATATATATATATATATATATATATATATATATATATATATATATATATATATATATATATATATATATATATATATATATATTATCATTATCACCTTTCCCACTTTCGTGGGTGGTGCCCGCCACAATTCCTTACAAACATAACTATTCTTACCTTTCAACCCTTTCACCAGCCCCTTCATCTCTGTCTCCACAAATCTTCTACCCTCTCGTCTAAACTCAAATTCCTTCCATCAAAATCACTCTCACTCCATCCATCCATCTCCACTTCGGCCTTCCCTCCCCCTACCCCTTCCTTTATCTACATCGGATCTAAGTACCTTGCCAACCATTCTGTCTCTTTCATTCTTCACATATGTCCAAACCATTTTAGCACATCCTCCTCCTCTCTATCAATTACACCCTTCTTCCATTTACACATCTCCTTATTCTTTCATTTCTAATCCTATCAATCCTTCTCAATTTATATATCGCTCTCAAATCTTTCATCTCAAAGACATTGAAACTTTTTCTCGACCGAGCACTTATCGTCTATGTTTCACACACATACAATACAGAAGGTGAACACATACATTCAAACATTCTTATCTTTATTTCTTTCGAAATTTTTCCTTTCTTCCATACTTTTCTTAGGCCCCCCAATACTTTCATTCCTTCTACCACTCTGTTCTTTATTTCTTTTTCCGTCCCACCCTTACCTTCCACCCAACATTACTAGATATTTGAATTCATTCACCTCCTCAAGTTTCCATTCTCACACTTCTACAAACCAATTCCTCCCTCCACATTTCCTCATCCCACCTCCAATCCTCATAACTTTATTCTTTGCTGGATTGAATTTCAATCTCTTGTTTGCACATTTCCCTTCAAACTGTCTCACAAGTATTCTCATCTTTTCTCCAGATTCTGCCACCAACACATGCCGCATCATCTGCAAAAAGTAAAACATTCACTTCACATTCACCCTCCATATTTCTCAACTTAATACTCTTCCCTTCTCTCTCCATTTTTCTAAGTAAACCATTCATCAATAGATTAAATAACATGGAGATATTACAAACCCCTGTCTCAATCCCACTCCTATGATAAACCAAACCGATAGTTCTCTCTTCACCCTCACTCTTGATCTACAATTCGCATATATATATATATATATATATATATATATATATATAATATATATATATATATATATATATATATATATATATATATATATATATATATATATATATATATATATATATATATATATATATATAATATAGTGATGGATCGGATGTCATATTTTCTAATTTGCGGATGCGGATGCGGATGCGGATGTCGAATTTTTGAAAGTGCGGATGCGGATGCGGATGCGGATGTTGAATTTTTGAAAGTGCGGATGCGGATATGCGGATGTTGAATTTCCGAAAATGCGGATGCGGATGCGGATGTTGAATTTTCGAAAATGCGGATGCGGATGCGGATGCGGATGTTGATTTTTGTGCGGATGCTCCGCATCCTCGCATGCGGATGCGGATGCGGATGCCATCACTAATATATATATATATATATATATATATATATATATATATATATATATATATATATATATATATATATATATTATATATATATATATATATATATATATTATATATATATATATATATATATATATATATATATATATTTAAATTTATTAATGAATTGCATGTCATATTTTCTCATATGCGGATGCTGATATAGAATTTTCCTCAAGTGTGAATGCGAACGCATAATTTTTGCAAGTGTGGATGCTGATGCGGAGGAATAATTTTCGCAAGTGTGGATGGGCGGATGCGTATGTTAATCTCGATGAGGATGCTCCTCAGATGCGGATGCCATCATATATATATATATATATATATATATATATATATATATATATATATATATATATATATATATATATATATATATATATATATATATATATATATAGAGCATATTGTATATATATATATATATAAAATCCCCTATATCATTTACAGTTCTCAGGTATAAAAAATATATACATCAAATAAAAGTATTTGTTTTGATAATGTAAGGATAAGAGGAAAAACTATTGTTATTATCTTGCTGTCTATCTTTCAGATTTAAAAGATGAACAGCGAAAGGCTTCAACATTATAAAATACTTAAAATTGTTGTGTCTTACTCAAGTATTTTGCCATCAAGAATTAATTACTTCTTCATTCCTCATTTTACACAAAATATTGCATCTTATTAATATCAACAGGTCACCTTATCTTAATAAGAACTTTTTCAATTCACAATATATATATATATATATATATATATATATATATATATATATATATATATATATATATATATATATATATATATATATATATATATATATATATATATATATATATATATATATATATATATATATATATCGAGCACTCGTGATAGCAATCGAGAGGTCCAGGGTTCGAGGCCTGGCCGGAGCGGGAAATGTGAGCGATTTCTCCTTGCGCATAGCTCCGAATGACTCAGTCGTTAAACGAGTACATCAGTGGAGTGCTCTTGCCACTGATGGGAATAATCTCCGGCATCCGCGATAGGCCTGGCCCAGCCAGCGGTATCCGCCGTGGGCCCTTGAAACCCAGGGATCTTCCTCGAAAGATCCCACTGACAGGACTTAGTCCTACCTGGGGGAAGGTGATTATTTTATATATATATATATTATAATATATATATATATATATATATATATATATATATATATATATATATATATATATATATATATATATATATATATATATATATATATATATATATATATATATATATATGTAGGATATTTATTTTGAGAAGCTAATTGAGTATTTATCACATATATATATAGTTGTTGACTTTAGGTTGCATTTTTTTTTTTTTTTTTTTTTTTTTTTTTTTTTTTTTTTTTTTTTTTTTTTTTTTTTTTTTTTTTTTTTTCACTAACTTGTACTATCATATTCTGCTGAGTAATTAAATAATAATATTTAATAAATACTTATTTATCTAAAATAATAATAATAATAGTAATAAATAATAATAATAATAATAATAATAATAATAATAATAATAATAATAATAATAATAATATTTTATAGTATAGTTAAGTTTTAAGGTTTTGAAAATTCTCTGTTAAATAAGTAGTCCGCGTAACAATACCCTTTTTATTATTAGTTGAAATAACATTAATTAAAGTTATATTTTCTAATTTTATAAACTATTAGTTTAATTTATTTTCTTTGTAAAACTTTTCTTATTTATTTATTCAATTTTCTATATACTTATTTTATTTATTATCATTCTCTAAATATTAAAAAAGTACAAACAGTTACATTATTTGCCATATTCAGAATTTAATTACCCATTTTTATTATATAAGGGAGGGTCCAATTTGGAAAAAAAAAATATTTTAGTTTTTGACCGATTACCCTGAAATTTGCAGTGTCTATGCATTTTTACAGCTGAAAACAGTCAATTTCTGACGTTTTTCTGAGTCTATAACGGTTTGAAAGTTATTTGGAGCCAAACTTAAAAAAAAAAGTGAATAGTGGGGCAAACCACTGGAAGAAATGACCTGAAAATTTAACTGAATATTCTTAACCTCAATTACAAGAAACGCTATGTGGCGATTTTTGATATCTGCTTTAGAAAACGAGATATAAGCACTTAAAAAAAAAAAAGAAAAAAAAAATTTACTCTTCCGGACAAAAAATTATTTTAAAAAAAATGCACATAAGGATTTTTTTTTATTTTTGATGGGTATATAGAGGAGAGATTAATGTTATTTGTTCTCTTCGAGATATAGCCTCTTAAACTGGAAATTTTAAAATTTCTTCGAAAATTGGCCAAATTTAAGAGGCTATATCTCGAAACCAACAAATAGCATTGAATGATGTATTGGGACAAAGTTGTAGCTCTGTCCCTCCTCTATACACCCACCAAAAATGAGGAATTCATTACGTGTTTTTCAAACAAAATTTTTTTCGACAGTTGGTCAGAAATGAGCATATAACTTTTTTAAAAGGCAGAGAACAAAACTCTATTAAAAGTTTTTGTAGCTAAAAGATTTATGAATATACAGTGAAATTTTTAAGTCATTCCGACTAGTGGTTTGGCCCCACCATTCATTTGAAAAAGGGGAAAATTTTCAAAAAAAAAAAAAAAAACTTTTTAACTGTTATAGGGGCAGAAAATGTTGGAAATCGAATATACCCTGAAAATTTCAGGGTAATCGGTTGAAATTTCTAAAAATTTTCAACATTGGGCCCTCCCCTTTTTTTTATAAAGGATAAATTTTATATAGTCATATTATTAAAAATTAATTGTTGTAAAATGGTTTTAATTTATGCTATCATAATAAGTTACATTTATTTGATTTCTTATTTACCTAAAATGTGAATAAATAGGAGTCAAATTTTGAATGTTTTTAAGCAAGCCCAGAGTGCTTTTCCCCTTTAAATAAATCAAACGTATATGATTTTCATGATCACGGAAGTTCTGAGATCAAGGCTACCTAAGAGTGTTCCGCCGAACCTCTTACACAATCACTCCACAGAGAAATCGTGCTTGAACATTAATTGGTTATTAAGGAGTGTGCCGTTACACGTTCCTTTATGAAGCTCTATTAAGACATTCATATAGAGAAATTTACGTATAAGTGGCTCTACTTTCAATTATAAAACCTAAGAATACACCACTGTGTATTCTATTTTGAGAATCTATTAAGACTTCCAAAGTAAAATCTTATGGATAGCTCTAAAACTTCAGAGTATGCCGCTGTATACTGTATCTTCTTTTTTAATGAGGACCTATTAAGATTTTCAGGGAGAGATCTATATTTATAAAACAGCTCTAAATTTAAGAGTACACCTATGTGTATTCTGGGTTTCAGAATCTATTTAGATTTTCAAAGGAGAGATCTATGTTATTTGATGGCTCTAGTTAAGGATATGCCGTTACATGTTCTATTTTGAAGGTCTATTAAGATATTCAAAGGAGAGATCTATATTTATAGATCACTCTAGAATTCGCCGCTGTGTAATCTATTTTCTAATTTTATTATTATTCATTTAAAAAACCTTAAATTTAAAACGATAATCCGAATGAGATTAAATATATATAATATATATATATATATATATATATATATATATATATATATATATATATATATATATATATATATATATATATATATATATATATATATATATATATATATATATATATATATATATATATATATATATATATATATATATATATATATATATATATATATATATATATATATATATATATATATATATATATATATATATATATATATATATATATATATAATCGATTCATTAAATTTTTTGAGGGAGAACCTACGAAGTTTATTGTACCAGAAATTTTTTTTATTAATTACGGTATATCGCTTACTTTTAAGATAAATTTATTCATTCAGCTATTTTTATTAATTATTATTATTATTATTATTATTATTATTATTATTATTATTATTATTATTATTATTATGCACGTGTCGTAAAATTTACGTGAAGTGTTTTCATTACGAACTTCATTTAAAATAACAAAATTAGCAAAACGTAATTAAGTTTAAACAACGAGAACAAAAGAGAGAGAGAGAGAGAGAGAGAGAGAGAGAGAGAGAGAGAGAGAGAGAGAGAGAGAGAGAGAGAGAGAGAGAGAGAGAGAGAGAGAGAGAGAGAGAGAGGAGAGAGAGAGAGAGAGAGAGAGAGAGAGACAGAGAGAGAGAGAGATGAGAGAGAGAGAGAGAGAGAGAGAGAGAGAGAGAGAGAGAGAGAGAGAGAGAGAGAGAGAGAGAGAGAGAGAGAGAGAGAGAGAGAGAGAGAGAGAGAATCAGAAAAAAATATTAGATAATGATATTTATTATATTTTTCATTTTCCATTTTTATTTTTATTTTTTTTATTTATTTATTTATTTTTTGTATCAAACCTGGTGGGTATATGCCAAAGATCTCCTAATTTACGACCAGAGTTGGAAAGCAACCAGAATCAACCAAAAATTGAAAGGTTGATATGTCCCAATATACTACGTTTAAAGTTGTGCAACTCAATGGAAGTTGGGAAATAGATAAAGTACATGTGAAATCGAGGATAGCGGTTAAATCCGGGGTCAGAATTGGACAGAAAAAGGGTAAGACTGTGTAAAAAGGCGTGTCGCAAAAGCGCTTCTCAATTGATGAGATATGCAACTTGAGAGTTCAGAAGAGGAGTGTCCGTTGTAATAGCGATGGGATAAAGAGAGTGACGCAATAATTCGACGGACACAAATGGACTGGAGAGAATTAGTTTGAGAGAAATAAATATGTGAGGCATACTCCATACAGGGGCGAACGATATCGCTATAAATAGCAAGTAAATGAGGTTGTGTGAAGAAATTCTGAAAGCACCCCAGAACACCCAACCTCTTAGTAGCTTGTTTTGAAAGAACAATAATGTAATCTTTAACAGGAAAATCACAAGAAAAAAATAAACACCAAGAATATTAAGTCGAGTGTGAGTTTTCGAAGATTTTACGCATGAGTGGAATATTATGTCAAGTAGAAAGATGAAGGAGCAGAGTTTTCGAGGCATTGAAAACAACCTTTTTCCATGCCTCTATTAGAAATTAGAGAAATATCAGATTTAGGTGCACCAAGACCACCCTTCTAGCGTTATATAGGCGTCTTTCAAAATGAAAGGGGTTATGAAGAGTGAAGTCATTGGCATATGAGTAGATAGGTGATGAAATATTTGAGAAGAGATCATTAATGAAAAGTAGAAAATGAGTTGGTGATACGACAGATCCCTGAGGAACACAACTAGTAATGGATGTTAAGAACGAACAGTGGCCGCATACAACAACTGTTTTATGGAACCGAAAGGAAAATCAGAAAGAAGGCTATAGAGAGATTATCTCAAATACAGGTGTAATACCGATGGAGGGAAGTTTAGAAATCAAAGCTTTGTGCCACACTCTAAGCCTCTCGATATGTCAAACGACACAGCAGAAAGATTCACCGAAATACCAAAGAGCAGAGGAGCAAGAGAAAGCAAAGAAGAAGATCACCAGTAGAGCGTTCCTTACAAGCGATATTGTTAAAAATAGATAAATAAAAAAATAACAATTTGATTTAATCAAAATCTACTTGCAATTCTTGAGAAAATATTTCCATTTCTTGTTCATTAAAGATATGACAGAAATATCTTCATGTATTTTTCTTTTAGAAATTTTATTTTGTAAGTGACTCCTTACTGAAATTAAAATTTTCCTTTGGAATCTCCGAAACATAACATTTAAACTCTAAGGAATAAGAGCAAAAAATTTACCTATCGTATGAGTAATTAATAACAAAAAATTTATGTAAAATGTTTGCGTACGCAGCAAATTTTATCAGAAAGAGAATACCGGTGAAATTTAAAAATAAAATAGGTAAATTCAAGAATATTTTACTTTATCATTTTTATAAAAGTTGTAAAAATCTTGGCGAGAAAATAACTAAATACCGCTTCCATTTAATAATTAAACTAGTGCTAATAAATCTCTAATTTAAGTACCGTAATTTCTTTATATATATATATATATATATATATATATATATATATATATATATATATATATATATATATATATATATATATATATATATATATATATATATTATATATATATATATATATATATATATATATATATATATATATATTATATAATAGGTGGAGTCTAAGGCTTTTCGTTTTATAAACTCATTTGCTCTTACTAACTCTCTCCAATCTCTTTCTGCCCGTCGAATTATTGCGTCACTCTCTCTATACTATCGCTATTTCAACGGACATTGCTTTTCTGATCTCTCTCGTCGCATACCTCGTCAATTGAGAAAGGCTCGTGCGAGATACACAATCTCATCCTTTCTCTGTCCAACTCTCCGACCCCAAACTTAACCGCTATACACAGTCTTACATATACTTTACCGGAAAAGACTGGAAAACACTCCTTTTATGTTTTCCCAACTTCCTTTGATTTGCACACATTTAAACGCCGTGTATCACGTCGGCCATTAGCGACCAGATTTCTGACATTTCCCCAACTCTGATGGAAACTGGTAAACCTCTGGATTTGCCCACCATAGTGGAGGCATTATATATATATATATATATATAATATATATATATATATATATATATATATATATATATATATATATATATATATATATATATATATATTATATATATATATATATATATATATATATATATATATATATATATATATATATATATATATATATATATATATATATATATATATATATATATATATATATATATATATTAATAATAATAATATATTATATATATAAATATATTATATATATATATATATATATATATATATATATATATATATATATATATAATATATATATATATATATATAATATATATATATATATATATTATATATATATATATATATATATATATATATATATATATATATATATATATATATATATATATATATATTATATATATAATATATATATTATTTATATATATATATATATATATATATATATAATATATATATATATATATATATATATATTATATATATATATATATATATATATATATATATATATATATATATATATATATATATATATATATATATATATATATATATATATATATATATATATATATATATATATATATATATATATATATATATATATATATATATATATATATATATATATATATATATCGCAAAACTGAAAAAAATTAATATTTAGCCTTGACCTTTTTAATGTTTTCTTTTACTTTGAATATGAGCAAAAATAATCCATTTCTCCTATTCAATGACTCGAGTTTTTAAAAGATTCCTAAAAGGAAAGCCCCAAAAGAACGCTCTTTTCTTCTAATCTTTAGACGTCACTCTCATCATCTTTTAAGAACTTCTTAAGATTTTTTTTATAGATTTTTCCAGGGATAAATAGGAAAAAAATTTTAAGTAGTTCGAAAATAATACGCTTTATGTTTTGTTGAAGAGTAATAGAGAATTTGGAAAATTTTTATAATTATTATTATTAATTTTATTATCATTATTATTTTTTTTATTATTAATATTATTATTATTATACATAGTAGTAGTAGTTATTAAAATTAGTCAGTTTATTGTGTATAATCTGATTGCTCAAATAACGAATAAATATTATATATGCGTACTTCGAATACTTACATTACGTCATGCATTATACCTGAAACCTATTATAAATGAATATGTTTATCCTATTATGCTATTAAATGCATTGTATTATAGCTTGAAAATATTTTTTTTTTATTTATTTATTTATTTTATTTTTTGTTAAATAACCATTACGTCATGCATTATACCTGAAACCTGTTATTGTTGTTGTAGTTTTTTTTATGAAAATTTTGTATTTTCGCACCTCTTTTATGCTTAAAATAAATACATAATATAGAAAAAGTACATTTTTAATTTTCTTTTTAATGCTCTTAAATTTAAAATTATGAGGATATTTTCGCTTTGGTAAAAACCTTTTCATAATTTCTTAATATTTGTTATTTTCATCGATTTATTATTATTTTTATCATTATTATTATTTTTATCTATTATTTTTATTTATTATTATTATTATTATTATTATTATTATTATTATTATTATTATTATATTATTATTAATAATATTATTATTAATTATTATTATTATTATTATTATTATTATTATTATTATTATTATTATTATATTATTATTATTATTATTGAAACAGGAGCAATTTTCAAACATGTCATCACCACTCACGCGCAGGGCTCTTTAACAAGAAGGGGGTGAGGCATAATTAAAAAATAAAAGAAAATCTACCCAATCTCAAGTGTAATATAAATTCCTTAGGTGAGCGTACACGGAGGTTATTAAAGAAAGGAAGATTAAATACAACAGGAAAAACAGATGTTGGCAAGGAGTTTAACAGAACAAAGGTGTCTTGAAAGAATGAGGTCCCACAACTAGCAAGCCTGGAGTTTGCAATACTGACACAAATGTTCATGTACAAAGAGGGCAGCCTTTGTGCTGCGAAGATAATGAAAAGAGGTGGAATACGAGAGATCAACTTCCTCGAGCACCTCCCGTATGGTACCTATAGAAAAGGGGTAGTGCACCAACTTCACGTCTCAGAGATAGAGTCAAGAGAGTTTGAAAGTAGGGGATAGTTTAATAGTGTTTTTGCCTTAGGCTCCATCCTATAAAAACGAAAGATGGAAACGGAGCTTCCCTAAGTGTGAGCGAAAAAGACCCTTATATATAATTAGAAGAAAAAAAATTCCGCAAAAGCCATACTGTTGATATGAAAGGAGAGAATGAGATTCCAAATTATCCAGAAAATGAGTGTTAAGAATAGCTTCAAAGACTTAAGCTAAAATACAAGTGAGAGTTAAAGGACGATAATTGGAAGGCTCAGAGCGGCTACCCTTCTTCGGGATTTATTAAAGCATAGAGAGTTGAACGAATCAGGCTTCAACTTGGAAGCACACCTCCTCAAAACATGGAGAAGAGTGCTATCTGGATCAATTTCCTTTCTAGCGTTCATATATTGAAAAAATTGTCCTAACAAATCATTGGAACAAGCGGCAAAAATGTCCAAGTAAAATTTTAAAAATACAATAGACATGTTAAGAATAAGAAAAATGCTTCATTGATTTAATTTCTATTTAGAAAATAGCTGAAAAAATTATTTGGAACACTTTTGCCATTTGTCTCATCGAAACATTAGGACAATTCTTGCCGTATTGATTTTAGGATCCCATTTACCTAAATCTTGCGAAATCACAGGTAAGGACATGGGTACCTGTGAGAAGCTGTATGAGAAGGGATGCTGGAATCTCCGAAGAAACTGGCATCTTCAGCAGGGGTGCTAGCTACAGATCCATAAGAGCGAAAATGAGAATTTGCAGTTGTTGGGAGATGTTTTCGGCAAAAGACCAGAAATTTTTATCCAAAAAAGAACCATGGAGGTAAGCCCACTTCCTTTTAGCGAAAGCATGTTTGCCTGTCTAATAACATCTCTGAAGCGATTACGAGTAGAATAAAAAATGGTAAGAATGATAGGAGAATGGCATGAGAGTAGAATCCATCAAACCATGGATTTTAGAAAGAAAAAGACTTAACTGAAAAGGAATGAACCTGTTAATCTTTTTCAGCAGACTCCAAAGCATCATCAGCATCAAAGCAAGATTCATTCCAAGAATAGTTAAAGAAGGTACGCAAAGCTACCCCAATTAGCATTTAAAGTGCCAGAAAGTACATTTTGGGTATGGTGGAGCACCTGGAGAGGAAATGATATACTTATAAGCTACAAGATTGCGATCAGAGTTACTGATACGAGGGAAAATGGTGAAATTATAACGAGGAGTAATAGTGGTGAAAAAAAAGTAAAGTGTGTTTAAGAATTGGTTAGGACGAACTAGGATGGGTGTAGATTCACTAATTTACTGTTCCAGATAGTTGAGTATACCAGATGATTTAGCCTCCTTCCCTACATGTATCAGAGGGAGAAGAGTCCAAGCACTTGGTTAGATGGGTGTACGTTGAAATCCCCAAAGTAGAAGACCTCAGCATTTGGATTATTATTATTAATTATTATTATTATTATTATTATTATTATTATTATTTTACAGTAATAAATAATAATAATATAGTAATAATAATAATAATAATAAATAATATATAACCGTTATATATAGGTGCATACATGATTTTGATCCTAGTTTTGCGTTTGTTTTATCAGATTCATATATTATGAAAGTAGAAAGTAGGAAGAGAAAGTTGGAAAGAAAGAACAAGAAATCGTAAAATCCAGATCATGGAGAAGCGCTAACAAGGAATAAATAAATAAACAAAGATGAAAATTATATTACAATCGACAACATTAACAATAAATTTTGCAATATTAGAATATATATATATATATATATATATATATATATATATATATATATATATATATATATATATATATATATATATATATATATATATATATATATATATATATATATATATATATGAAAAACGTGACTCATTACTGTAACAGATTCCTGAATTTAAAAGATAAAAGAATAAATTCGTTTAAAAGCGTACAAATATTTGTTTAGAAATTTTTATTAGCATAACCTTTTTTATATATATATATATATATATATATATATATATATATATATATATATATATATATATATATATATATATATATATATATATATATATATATATATATATATATATATATATATATATATATATATATATATATATATATATATATATAGTAAATAGAGGGCGCTTCTTTTAAGCCAAATTTTTATCAAAAATAGCAGAGCAAGAAATGAATGCAGCATAAGTGAACATTTATTTATTAAATATTAAGATGATTTAAAGAAACATACACAGTTAATATCAACGTTTCGGTCAATGCTATGACCATCATCAGGACACTGAACAGAGGGAAAAAAAGAAAACACATAAATAACAAAATCGTTTACAAAAAATAATAAAATTAGTTAAAAGATTGCAACACAAACAATGAAAACTAAGATTATAGATGAAAATTTTTAAAATCTAAGAAATAAAAGGCAATAAAATAAAAAACACAAATAGATAACAACACTAAGCTAACAAGTCAAACAAGTATAAATTGAAGAATGAATCGTAAAAGAGAAAAAAGGTAAACGAATTAATATAGTAAAATGAACTTTGGGTTGGTTTGTTAAAAAATTCAAAACAAGGACATATAACACACACACACACGTACTAACATATATATATATATATATATATATATATATATATATATATATATATATATATATATATATATATATATATATATATATATATATATATATATATATATATATATATAAGGAGATGCACTTTGCATACACAAATATATATATATACACTCATACATACCCATACACATTCATATACAGCATACAAACACATATATGAACACATAAGGCACACACATCTATAGACACATACATATACAAATATATCTACATACATATATACGCACACACACATAGGAAACAAACACATATTACAGTGGAGAGTGGGGCGGATGAGGGAGGGGGAGGGAAACAAAACCCAAATATCCAGCAAAATATAAAATTAGAGAAGAGAGGAGGCAATGAGAAGTACCTTAGTTTCAAGATGAGAGTAAAGCGGAAAAGGGGGTAATGTAATCCCTAAAGAGGGGGAATTAAGGAGAATGAAGGTGGAGAGCAGACTATGTGTGTGGGATATAGGGGACAGGATAATTGATTATTATTAATATTCAATAAATAAATGTTCACTTATGTTGCATTCATTTCTTGCTATATATATATATATATATATATATATATATATATATATATATATATATATATATATATATATATATATATATATATATATATATATATATATATATATATATATATATATATATATATATATATATATATATATATATATATATATATATATATATATATATATATATATACGATCTTAGAGTACAGTGTTCTGGTTAACTTTGTTCGAAGTCAGTTACAATGTTTTTTTTTTCACTAATCTAGTGCCATGTAGGTAAAGGTTTTCTATGCAATGGCTAGAAGGAATTCTTTACGTCATAAGACAAATTCCTAGTACATACTTTATTCATAATAGTTATATATATATATATATATATATATATATATATATATATATATATATATATATATATATATATATATATATATATATATATATATATATATATATATATATATATATATATATACTATTATGAATAATGACATTTTTACACCAATTCATTAGCATTCAAGGTTATTGCAGTAAGAGACATCTTTAAACCGTTAGTTTACTTTCAAGAAGAAAGTCATACTCATCATGCTACGAATGAAAAACAACTGACGAACTAACGAAAATGATAATGCGAGAAATTAAGTCGGTTTGGTGTGGCCTCTTCTTTATAATATATATATATATATATATATATATATATATATATATATATATATATTATATATATATATATATATATATATATATATATATATATATATATATATATATATATATATATATATATATATATATATATATATATATATATATTCAGAATAAAGTTTAAGATTAAACGACTAAAGAGAAGAAAAGGCTTTTTCACTCTCATTGTCTTCAACCCTCCTTCTTTTCAATCAAACATGAATTACAGTTGTGTTTCAATTCTGAAGAAATTAGGAAAAATATTGTGATTTTTCCTAATATTGTATTGTATAATTAATTTTCATTTATATTTAGTATTATTATTAGAGAAAGTGAGTTTCATTTATATATTAGAGAATGTAAGCTTCACCTAGATCAAAACCATTGTAATTAGTTATATAAATAATATTTCGTCGTTATTAAATACCTTTCGAACTGAGAAGTTTGTTTCTTCCCTTGAAACTACAAGCTATCCGGGATAGAACAGACAGAAGCAGCAAAAACAGTAGGGAGCAGGATAAGCGGCAAGAGCAGCAAAATTAGCTGGAGAAGCATGAGCAGAAAAGGAAAGAATTGTTGAGGAAAGTGAGACCAGTACTTGATTTTAGAGAACTAAACGAATATGTGGGTTCTCATACTGGGGATGAGATAACGGTGTGTGAGGAAACAATAAGGAAGTGGAGAAAGGTAAAAGGAGCAACAAAGATAGTAGATTTGAAATCAGCTTATTTACAGATCAGAGTCGATAGAAATTTGTAAGAATATCAGCTAGTTAATGTTAGGGGTAAGACGTACTGCTTAACTAGATTAGGGTATGGTCTAAATAACGCCCCAAGAATCATGACTCGGATCTTAAGAAGGGTACTGGAGCAAGATGAGAG
>SEYY01003926.1:37500-55125 GCA_009176605.1 Armadillidium nasatum
ACATAATCGTAGGGTATATAATGCATAACAACCTCCTTTGGCTGAAAACTGAAGAGGAAACAGAAAATGTGTTGCTATCAGAACGCTCAAACACCTGAGTTTCTGTCAAGAATAAGAGGTTAGATCCGAAAGAAGAGAGGTGGTGTTCAAAAATGGAAATTGCATTAAAGACTCCGAATGTTGCAGAAATTAATGAAGAAAATAAACCATGCACTAGGGCTAGTCGGATGCAAAGTTTTGGTGATACCAACCCTTTATCACCCATCATTAGTTTTGTTTAGCAATGTGACTACAAAATACCTAGGTATTACAGATAGCAGAAAACTAGATTTTATGATCATAGAATATTATCAATCTAGCTTCAACTTTCATGAATTCAGTAAAAAAAAAATTGGTATCGGTAGGTTTAAAATTATTGGCATCGGTATCGGTTAATATTTTGGTATCATTTCATCCCTAATATATATATATATATATATATATATATATATATATATATATATATATATATATATATATATATATATATATATATATATATATATATATATATATATATATATATATATATATAACATTCAAGGTTTATAAGAAATGAACGATATTTCCTATAGTAAGAGATCATGAATCAACCTAAAAAAAATCTCGAGAGTTTTACAAACTAGTACGTTTTACTCACTCATAGCTTCGAAAATTTTGAGAACTATCTTCCCTAAATTCAGGAAAATAATATCATAAATTCAAACATGATTCCCAGATATGATATTCTTACGGAAATATTAGCGAGTTCTGAAGCATATCACAAAGCTTTAAATATTTATCAAGGAAAGAAACTAGTATGCGTGAATGCAACGCTATCAAAGATATTCATTTGCCCTTATATACTTAAGAATCGGAAATCCTTCATTTGGAAGATGAAAGCAATTTGCTTATTGAATTTGGTTACCTTTTGTCCACTTTTCTCAACCTTCAATTTCAACTAAATTTAAGAGTATTTCTGTATGAGGAAATCAAAGGCAAAACCACCAACATGTAATGGAAAATTGAAATCAAGAAAATGATGTCAGGTAAGAATGAAAAAAAGATTCTAGAAGCAAGGCCTCACAAAAATGTTGAAGCAAAAGGTTTTCCCTTTCTAAAGAACTTTTGGAACTGTTCATAAAATTAAACCTATAATCTCTTCAGTTGCCACTAGGGACCGACCGGGGCTGAAACGGGGCTGGGGCTGGGGCTCTGGCAGTGGTTGCCTAAAATTTGTAGAGGTCAGAAGCACTGAAATTTTAGGTTAAGAAAATTAGATATAATTTTAATTGATTTATTTAATTATAAGGAAGGAGTAGAATAGCCAACATTCACTCAAGCTAATGTTTATATGCATTTTCTCCGAAAAAAAAATCAGAAATTACAGATTTTGTATAATAAAAGTTTTAAAAAACTACAAAAATTTTTGATTTTTTTTCTGATTTACAACAGGGATTCAAACAGGTTTATTAGGTAATAACCTAAGTTAAAGTTTTAAAAAATGTAAGAAATGGAATTATCAATATAACCTGTATTTCTACATATCACTGCTTTTTATTGCTGTGTATCAAACTTGTATCATTTAGCTACATTATTTCAAATTTAATATTTTATTTATACTTTCAGTCATTATGGCTAAAAGATCAGCTTCAGCAGTATGGGAGTACTTTACAATGTTTCAGGATAGGCTGGAAATAGATAAATGTAACATCTGCAGCCAGGAAATTTAGAAGAGAACCTTCTGGTACCCCAAGTAAAAAAAATTTTCAACCAGATCTTAATGAGGGCATCTAAAATCAAAACACAACGATGAATATTCACTAGAAGAAGAGCAGCGGTCAAAAGAAACAGAAAAGAAAAAGAAAATATTGAAAAAAAAGCAAAAAGAAATATCTTAATTTTCTTTTATTTTGTTTGATTTAATCCACCATTAAGTATAATTTGCCATTTTAACCCCGGCAGTTAAAGCCCTGTTTTCCCTTATTTTTAGCAGGGGCCTGGGCCGGGGTCCGGGTCGGTCCATAGTTGCCACTGTAGAGAGTTCTTTTTCGCTCAAGCAGGCGAGAAAGAAAAACGAAATGGTTTTCTGAAAGAGAATGCAATAATGTAAAAAAAAACATAAGATATACGTCTATATTAATGATATATTTATCAATATGTAAGGTATATATTTTAATTCTTATGTAAATTTACTCTTGTTGCTTGCAGGATATTTTAAAGTACCAATTTCTTTATCTGTAAAACCATAGACGATACTTTTAAGAAATGTTATCCCTATGGCAGGTGCTTTCAAATTATCATGTATTAAATTATATATATATATATATATATATATATATATATATATATATATATATATATATATATATATATATATATATATATATATATATATATATATATATATATATATATATATGTGCGTGTGTGCATATGTGTATTTATTTGTGTGTGTGTGTGTGTGTGCGCGAGTGCGTGTGCGTGCGCGCGCGCGTCGTAAAAATTTTTTCAAACTGTTGAGTTAGCTTAGAAGAATATATGAGTTACTAAAATGGCAAATGAAAAAAAAAAGAAGAC
This sequence comes from Armadillidium nasatum, assembly GCA_009176605.1. Classification (NCBI taxonomy): domain Eukaryota; kingdom Metazoa; phylum Arthropoda; class Malacostraca; order Isopoda; family Armadillidiidae; genus Armadillidium; species Armadillidium nasatum. The sequence continues at coordinate 40,099 of SEYY01003926.1, forward strand.
CGAAAAAAAATGAAAGGATTCTTTAAGGATTTAGAATGAGTCATCTGATGACATTTCACTACATAAAACTTTTGCTAATAAATATTTTCCTGCATAAAATTTTATAAACTATTTAATAAATCTAAATTTATTTTCGAATTACTGTGTCTGCCAAATTTCTTTAATATATATATATATATATATATATATATATATATATATATATATATATATATATATATATATATATATATATATATATATATATATATATATATATATATATATATATATATATATATATATATATATATATATATATATATATATATATATATATATAATGAAATCTAAGAGAAAATTGAAAGTTATTAATTAATAGATCGCTTATTATAACAAAAGCTTATTGGTTTTATCTTCATTAGCCGGGATTAAAAATGTAATTATTTAATATTCATTAATCACACGTTAATTGCCGCTTAGGTTGTCATTAATTAGTTTTTTAATTTTAATTTTTATGTATTTATAATTTTTTTATTTTACCGGTTCTTTATTTTGAATTAAATAGTAGACACTTGTTTATTTATTCGACTATGGCGCTACTTGACTTTGTATGTTTGAAACGTACAACTTAAAGCGTAGGAGTTGAGTACTCCTCCTATTGGGTACAGGTTGTCTAATATTTTATTTTATTGTTTTTTAATTCGTTACCTCAATCCATATAAAGCGATCCAAAAAAGAAAATAAGTTGACTTTCGGCAGATTTTTAAAACAATTTATATGTTGCATGATTTTAATATTATATGTTAATATTTGAAAATCACAATTTTTTTTATTTTTTATTGATTTATATTATTATTTAAAAAAAAAAAAAAGTTCACATCTCACGGGTGCCCTCAAGCACGTGATTCCATCACTCTACCGTTTCAACATAGTTTTCATTTATATATCTTTGGGTACGCCATTTTCAGCATTTATAGGAATCAGCTGTAATTTCCTTATCTCAGTTCTGATAATTCCCAGGAAAAATTCTCAAGTACGAGTATTGTGATGCTAAGCACATTGTAAGGTACAATTATTATAATTAAACTTTGCTTCTAAAAATAATCTTTTAACATAAAGTTTTATGTCAAAGTTTTGCATTAAAATCACTGAAAATGTCATTTTTAGTGCGATTTTTAAAGAGGAAGTCAATTTACTTCAAGTTTGAATGTTTTTATGAATTTAATCTAAAAATATTTAACCTTTAATCTTGTACTTTTTTCTCCAGGGTGTTCAAAAATGACTTTTTAAAAAATTGTCAATTATAGAAATCAATATCTTTAGTGAGGAAAATATATAAAAGTATGAAAATTACTATGGATGGGCCGGATATCCGATACCTATCCGGTTAACCGGCTTTTTTAAGGTATCCGGCCGGATATCCGGTAAAAAATAAATTCTTTAATATAAGAAATAAAATTTTCAAATTATTAAAATATACAATATACTTTATCTATTTCTACTCTATTCTGTATAACAGCACCTTTGGCTATTCATGTTAAATTAATATAGTATTCGAAAATTCATTAACTTGTTCACATAACTACAAACTTGAAATAAAATTTTTAAGTTCTTTCGCAATATATATATATATATATATATATATATATATATATATATATATATATATATATATATATATATATATATATATATATATATATATATATATATATATATATATATATATATATGGAAGAGACACCATAGGCGCCTTTGTGTCACGTGTGATAGGTAACAAATTGTGAGAGGGAAGCGTCTTTTGCTCTGTGCTCGACATTCTGTGCTGGTACAAGTGAGGTATATGTAATCTTGCAGAATTTCAAAGAGAAAATTGTTGGTTCTCAGATATAAAATCCAAGGTCATGAGCCAATATTGTGCTTCCGGAAAAACTTCATTCGAAAAAAAAGTGTACAAGTAAGTCAGTCGAAATCGGGTGACAGAGACCGACGAGCATTGCGTAAGATTGTGACAATACATAAAATTATACATAATAAAACAACAACTGCAAAACTTGCTCCTAAACTAATATCAGTTTTGCAAACCCTGTCAAGAACAGTGGTTAGGGAACTCAGTAGGTTCAGTATTCATGGGAGTGCTGCAATCGCCAAACTTTTTGCAAACGACATAAATGTCAGAAGGTGGAGAAAGATTGGTGTATCTCTCATAAGGATTGATCTGTAGGACAATCGAAGAGTCCTTCGTCAGATTAATCAACCTTCACACTATTCCTAACTAACCTCCGCCAAAGAATATGATCTGGACTACCTTATACCACAGGCGAAGCACAAAGGAGGTTCTGTCATGGCTTGGGCAGTCATATCATGGTATTCCGCAGGCCCAATTTTCACCATGTGCGATAATGTAAATGCCAAGGAATTTTAACGAATTTTGGGTAACATTTTTCCTCCAACAGTACAGAGAAACTTTCTAAAAGGCAGTGCAATTTATTAAGATAAGGCTCCAAAATTCTTCCAGCTTATGTTATCCAATCATGGTTTAAAGTACATGCAGATTAGGTTTCATATCTTTCCTTGCCTCCGCAATCGCCAAACCTTTATAAAAGTCCCTGTGGTAAATATTGAAGAATAAGGTTCGAGAACGCTATCCATCATCAGCATTCCTACTGGAATTTCGTCTACTTTTCATGAGGAATGGTATAATATCCCATTATGAACCATCCAGGACTGATATTTGTCAATTTCTAGAAGAATTAAGGAGATTATGAATGTAAAATGTGGTTCCACACCATATTAAGAAATAAATTCAATCATTTAGGAGGTGTGACAATCTAGGTGCATCAAGATTCGGCATATTACGAATGTTGCAGCTCGCATAAAAGAAAAATGAAAAGAACTTAGAGAGTAACAAATGCTGTTCGCAGACGAGCCAGAAAATGTTATGAGAAAGCATAACTGGTTATCATCTCTTTCGAGGTACTTTTAAGTTATCGGAGTATCCTTAAGGATTTCGGTTATTCTCCTTTTCATGCTGTTAATGGTAAAACTCATTTATTTCCTATCAATCATCTAGTTATCACAAAATCTCTCTAAAAAAATTTCTTTTGACAAGTTTATTACTCAAATCAAAAAGGTTGACTTTCGCTCTTCTCAACTTTTAATACTGATCTCGATGTTTCCTTTATTCCAAAGGATTTGAAAATCTGACATGATCTCCCAAGACCGCTTAATATATATATATATATATATATATATATATATATATATATATATATATATATATATATATATATATATATATATATATATATATATATATATATATAATCTGGGTAATCACATAACTTAGACTAAATTTTTGCTTGAGTTGTAAATAAAAAACTTATTTGTTCTATTAATTGCAATGGAATTTGAGTTTAACAAATTTCAATGAAAAAAGAAAATTTATATTGAAAGGGTTTCTACATCAATGCAAAATAATTTAAAATTTCATTATCCCTAAAATTTGTTAAAGAAGAAAAAAAAGAATGAAGCTAAGCGTAAATTATATATATATATATATATATATATATATATATATATATATATATATATATATATATATATATATATATATATATATATATATATATATATATATATATATATATATATATATATATATATATATAATATATCAGGTTACGCTAACGTATTTCGTGTTTAAATAAAGAAAAAGTGTCTTATAAATGGAAAAAGTATTAACTTAGTAAATAAAATCAAGGGGATGAAGATTATATATATATATATATATATATATATATATATATATATATATATATATATATATATATATATATATATATATATATATATATATATATATATATATATATATATATATATATATATATATATATATATATATTGAAGGTTGGTAAGCCATTTACATATTTTTACTTTTTTAAATAAGATTTGAGAGCAAGAGGTTTTATAAATTCTCTTGATTTGATTTACTAAGTTAACACTTTCTCCATTTATAAGACACTTTTTCTTTAATTAAACACGAAATACGTTAGCGTAACCTAATGTGACATGCACATCGACGGGTAATACTGTTCGCACTAGTCAACCACTCCTGTACGACTGCTCTCAACACTATACAGTATAGTCCCGAGTGACCCAAGGCCGTATCCAGGGGGGTTCAGGGGGTTCTAACCCCCACCCCCGAAATTTCTAGATGACTTGACCTGCCAACTTGAGAGCAAGTTTATAAGTCACAAAACTATCCTTAGAAACCTTAGCAAGTTAATACCATCAGAGGCTGTAAAAAACTTCATGGATATTAAAAATGAATACAATCAATATTGTCATTTGATTTCTGACAAGGAAACTATTAACGCTGAGTTTATCTTATGGAGGAAAAAATTGGAAAATCATGATATTAAAAGATCTTCCTTCAAATGTCATCGATGCTTTAAATAATTGTAATTGTGAACTTTTCCAGAATATTTTTGAATTACTGAAGATTTTTGCGTCAATTCCAGTAACAATATGCACTCCAGAAAGGACTTTTTCAACTATTAAAAGATTAAAAAATTATTTAAGAAATTCTACAGGACAGGAAAGATTAGTAGGACTTGCCCTTATGAGCATTCACCGAAGTTGCAAAGTCAACACGGAAGAGGTTATAGATGAATTTTCATCTAAAAAAGCTAGAAGATTAAAATTATTGTTATAAAGCGTTCTTCAATATTTTGTTAGTGGTGAGTACTCTATATATATATATATATATATATATATATATATATATATATATATATATATATATATATATATATATATATATATATATATATATATATATATATATATATATATATATATATAAATTCTGGCTACGGCCTTGGGCCTCCCGACTAAACATATAACGTTTAAAAGTAGAGGATCCAATTTCAAAAAACGTTTTTAATATTTGACAGATTTTTATCAAGTTTACAGGGTATATGCCTTTTCACGCGCTGGAAAAAGTCGATTTCTGACGTTTATCGGTGTCTATAACGTTTGAAAGTTATTTTGAAAATTTATCTTTGAGAAAAGGGAATGGCGGGGCCAAACCACTGGTCGAAATGACCTGAAAATTGAACTGTATATTCCCAGCTCCAACTGCAAGAAACGCTAGGAACATAATTTTTATATCTGCTTAAGAAAAACAGTTATGCGCCCTCAAAAATGCAAAGTTAGAATTTTTTCCTTTTAAATTTACCCTTCCGGAGAAAAAAAAAATTCATAAAAAAACTACATCTACAACCTTTTTCATTTTTGGTGGGTGTATAGACGATGTATAGAGCTACAACTTTCTCTCAATATTTCATTTAATGCTATATCTCGAAAACAATAAATACTATTGAATGAAGTATTAAGAGAAAATTGTAGCTCTGCCCCTCCTCTATACACCCACCGAAAACGAAGAAATGTGTAGGCGCAGTTTTTTTTTTAGGAATTTTTTCTCGGGTAGGTAAATTTTCAAAAAAAATTTAAATTTGCATTTTGGGCATATAACTTTTTTCTAAAGCAGATATCAAAAATCTATTGCTGGCGTTTCTTGTAATTGGAACTGAGAATATACAGTTCAATCTTCAGGCCATTTCGACCAGTTTTTTGGCCCCGCTATTCACTTTTTTCAGGGTGAAACTATCCAAATAACTTTCAGACCGTTATAGCTACAGAAGAAACTAAAAAATCGAGTTTTCCTTAGATTGTTGAATTACAAGGACCCTGTAAATTTTAGAAAAATCGGTCAAGAAATAGAAAAGTAGATTTGAAATTGGATCCTCCCCTTAATTTTTTTTTTTTTTTTTTAAATTGGGAAAAATTACCCTTCCGGACAAAAAAAAATAAAAAAAATACTCCTAAGGATTTTTTTTTATTTTTGGTAGGTGCTTAGAGGAGGTATAGAGCTAAAACTTTCTCTCAATACATCATTCAATCCTATTTGTTGTTTTCGAGATATAACCTCTCAAATTTTGGAAATTTTAAAATTTCTTTGAAAATTGGTCAAATTTGAGAGGCTAAATCTCGAAAAGAACAAAAAGCATTGAATAAAGTATCTTCATACCTCTTCTATACATCCTGAAAAAATAAAAAAGTTGTTCGTTTTTTTTTTTGTTGTTGTTGTCTGTACAGGTAAATTTTTCAAAAATTCAAAAAAAAAAAAAAGTTTTCGACAGTTGGTCAAAAAAGGGTTTGTAACTTTGTTCCTAAAAAACAGATATGAAAAGTCTGTTAGTAGTTTTTGTAGCTACTAAATTTGTGAATATGTAGTTCAATTTTCAGGTCATTTCGACCAGTAGTTTGAACCCACCATTCATTCAAAAAAGGGGAAAATTTTCAAAAAAACTTTTAAACTGTTATAGATACAGAAAAACGTCAGGAATAGAGTTTTTTCAACTGAAAAATATGTATATACCCTGAAAATTTGAGGATAATCAGTCAAGAATTATTATTATTATATTTTTTTTAAATAGTATCCAGTCCTTCAGTCTTCTATTTTAATGGAAACGTGAGCTCATTCAGCCTTTGACGAAGATTGGGGATCCTTCTCAATCCTCCAACTACCGTTCCCATTTCCTTGACATCCATTCTTTTTTTAAAGTTTTCTAATTTATCCTTAACAAGAAGATTTAGAAACGTCTCAATTCTTCTAATCTTATCTCTGATCCCCAATATGGCTTTTGTAAGAAACGCTCTACTGGTGTCTTCTTTCCCTTCTTTCTGACTCTTGTGTCCTCCGCTCTTCGATATTTCGGTGAATCTTTTTCTATCTAGCTGGACATAACTAAAGCTTTCGATAGGGTCTGGCACAAAGCTTTGATTTCTAAACTTCCCTCTTTCAAAATCTATCTTTCTCTCTGTAATCTTCTCACTAATTTCCTCTCTGATCGTTCTATAGCAGCTGTTATAGACGGCCACTGTTCATCTTTTAAATCTATTAATAGTGGTGTTCCTCAGGGTTCTGTCCTATCCCCAACACTTTTTCACCTTTTCCTTAATGACCTTCCCTCTATTACTTTATCACCTATCCACTCCTATACTAATGACTCCACCCTTCATTACTCATTTCAATTTGAAAAACACCGCCCATTCCAAGAGCAGTTAAATGAAGCTACAATGGTGACCTTGAAACAACTAACCTCTGATCTTTCTCGCATTTTGAATTGGGGCAGAGAAAACATGGACATTTTCAATGCTTCAAAATCTATAATTCTCCATCTCTCTACTCGACATAATCTTCCACACTACTATGATATCTTCTTTGAAAACACAGAACTCAAAATTTCATTTATCCTTAATATTCTCAGTGTTTCTTTTTCTCGTAATCTTTCATGGATAGATCACATTACTTCTCTTTTTAGACAAGCTTCTAAGAGGTTGGCTGTTCTGAGGCACCTTCGTAATTTTTTCACGCCGCCTCAGTTGCTTACTCTTTACAGGGACGTTGTTAGCCCCTGTATGGAGTACGTCTCGCACATCTGAGATGGTCATACACATAAAGCTCTCTTTCAAAAGGTGGAGTTTAGGATCTTTCGTCTCATAAACTCTCGCACTCTCACATTCTCTCCAGTCTCTTTCTGCTTGTCGAATTGTTGCGTCAATCTCTCTCTATACTTTCGATATTACAACGGACATTACTCTTATGAACTATCCCGTCGCATACCTCCTCCATGGAGAAGAGCTCGTACGACAAGCCTCTCTACACATTCTCAGCTATTCTCTGTCCAACTCCCTAACTGCAGACTTAACCGCTATGCACAGTCTTACATGTACTCTGCTGATAAAGTCAGGAACAATCCTTTTATCTGTTTTCTAAATTCCTTTGATTTTCAAATTTTCAAACGCCGTTTATCTGGACATGTCGTCCTGAGATTTCCCAACGAGATGGAAATTGGTAGGCCTCTGGCCTTTGCACACCAGAAGTTATATATATATATATAATATATATATATATATATATATATATATATATATATATTATATATATATATATATAATATATATATATATATATATATATATATATAGTGCTTTGAAACTACTTATGAAAATATTTATGCAACATGTAACTGGAAAACTGCTACTTAATGTATTAAATTCAAATTCTCAGAGTTAGGAACATTAGTGATATTTATGCTAATATTTGTGCATGCAAAATTCTTTGTAAAGTATCACAGCAAACCTATATAAGCAGCATTTAGAGCAGCGAAATGAGAGTTGGATTGCAGAGACCGAAACGATAGCACGAAAACGAAACCGGGTAGACCCTCAAGAATTGGAAAACGAGCAATAATAATAAAAATATAATTGTAGATGCAATTAAAGAGTCAATGGAAAAAAGAGAGTTTTCCTTAATAATGAAGTATTACTTGCTGCAATCTATATTGATCCTGTGTACCGGATTACCCTGAATAATGTACAGCTCAGCAGAGGAAAGATAGCATTGATAAATATAGCAATTCGAATGGAGCAATATAATACTTCAAAACAATCAGCAACTCAAAAGTAAGGAAGTAAAAAATGCCAATCACTTAATGTAATTAATGAACTTAATGTAAACCAACCTTCAACTTCATTATCCTCTTTGAATTTTGAGGATGAAGCAGCTTATGAAGAGTTCTTTGATCTGAAAGTCAAACGCCGTCGGACTGAAGGAAAATAGATAGTAAACGAGGATCTCCTATTTCTAAATTTAAGCTTGATATATCTCATGCTTTGTCTGTTATGAAGAAAATAAATAAATCATCAAAGCTAAATGCCTTAAGGGCAATTCCACATTATCCAAAAATAATTCAGAATCTTATTATACAGTACCTTCAATACCAACAACACAAGTTAGCGTGGAAAGACTATTTCCGGCCCTTTGAATAATTTGGCCAGACTTTACTAGCCTCAATGAAAGAGGATCTAATTGAAACAATACAGTTTCTTAAAACAAATTCATTTTGAATAAAATTTTGAAATTATTATTTATTTCTTTTGATGAGTACATTTTGTTTTATAAATTTGGTTGTATTGATTAAAGAAATGGGACTTTGCATTGCTCGAGAAAAGTTATGAACAGCTCAAAGCTACTCTATAAGAATGAAGTTTTGAGTCCCATTGTCGCAGAACTGTAGCGGTAATACCTAAATACAACTGTATAAGAATTAGTAAAATCTTTAAACCAAAAGCGGAGCCGGAGTTGGAGCCGGAGCCACATCTGACATGGCTCTGGAGTCGGAGCTGAAGCTGAAACAAGTTTCATCAGCTCCCCAGCACTGTATATATATATATATATATATATATATATATATATATATATATATATATTATATATATATATATATATATATATATATATATATATATATATATATATAATATATATATATATATACCGTTAAAAACTCCATTTTCCTAAGAAAAACTAATTTTAACTATCTCCTTTAACCAATTCTAATTAAAACTAGTTTTTCCTAGGAAAATTGGGCCTTTAAGGTAATTATATATATATATATATATATATATATATATATATATATATATATATATATATATATATATATATATATATATATATATATATATATATATATATATATATAAACATCTTATACAAACAAAATAGAAAAAAAAGCCAAGTACTAACGTGTTATTGAACACATTCAAAAGGCAGAAGTGATAAAATTCAGAACAAGTACAAGATTAAAACTTAACTATAAAATTTTTTGCATTAATAGAAGAAATAATTTTAGAGCAAACTAACAACGAACCAACATCTACAATATTTAAATACATCTACATTATTTAAAAATTTCCTACTTAATGTGTCTACCACCTTGAGCACGCAGAGAAACTAATTTTTTTACTGGCTAGTTTATATATATATATATAGTATATATATATATATATATATATATATATATATATATATATATATATATATATATATATATATATATATATATAATCCAACAGATTCGAGTATAAAAAAATAAAATATAAAAAAAAATTTCATTAAAACAAATAAAATCGATTCTCTCAAGCAAATGTAAAACGAGCGAGCCTGAAATTTAATTATTATTATTTTATTATTATTATTATTATTATTATTATTATTACATGATATGAATTATGTTTTGCGTTAAAAGGAACATTTAAACGTAAGACAAATAAATTATTAGTCTCATAAAATTAAAAGTAAACTTAAAGTTGAAAAAATTAAAGAAACCCAAAGTGTTCCTTTGGGAAATATTGAGAAACATTTATATTAATTAGACTTTGAGAAATGAGGCAAAAGACATAAGAAAGTATGGAGAGGAAATATAAATAATCTTACGAAGAGGAAAACTATATTTGATGAAATGCATCATCATGTAGTAACAGAATAACAAATATTTCTAATTTAAAATGAAACAAAAACAAAAAAAAATGAAATTAGTGGAAGCACTCTTCTAGCAAAATTTTATTTATCCGGAAATGCAAAATTAAATTCAAAAAGTTTATCCTTAGCCTCCCCCACACCCCACACACCCCAAAAAATGAAAAATTCAAAGTAATTTTAAGAAAAATGGACAGCTCCGTTATTATATTTTATGTTGTTTATTTAGAGGTCAAATCATAAAACTAAGTGTACCATTTCCTGAATAAACTTTGATAAATAACTAAAAACAAAATTATTAAAATCTATTACAATTTTTAAGGTAGCTATATCTTACCCAGCCGGATTGGTTCCAATGGGGGCATGCTGAAGGGGAAAGTGTATAGCAGTAAGTCACGTACTGTCATGAAACTGAAACACATTAAAAGTTGACTCCCAATATTTAGGCAGCAAACTTCCGTAACATAGAAAAGCATGCGTAGGTATGCCTTGACGCTAATGGCGATCACTTCTAATACTTGTTGAAATGTCAGCACGATTCTCACACACAAAGGTTTATTCGTGGCAAATTTTATTAACTTACGATAAGGTGACCATCCGTCCCAAAATTTTCGGGACAGTCCCGATTTTTTAAGCCATGTCCCGATTTTTTTAGAGACGGACATTTGTCCCGATTTTTAGATTTGGCAAAAATTATTTATTCAACCAGTCAGCCTGACAGAGGGCGCCGCGCATGGGAGCAGAAGGCAAAAATGTATTTTGTTTTTGTAGAATGTCCTTAACTAATAAACCATATCACTTGTTTTCGAAAACAACATTCGTATTTCTTCTTTATATTAAAATTTCTCCTCCTTTATACACCCCTTAAAACCCTTACGGAAAGTGAATTTGGAAGGGGGGGGGGGAAATGTTCAGAAGCGTCCCGAATTTTGGTCAGAAAAATATGGTCACCTTAACCTATACGACCACAATTTTTATATCAATAAGCCCATATCTGGGATCGAGAGCGAGCAGAACACTGAATAAATATGCCATTATTTCCTGTTCATATAGAAAATAAATCTTTCTGAATCTAATAAATGAATTATATTGTTTGTAACACTAAAATATTCATAATTTTAAAGATTTTTTCAATTATTTTAAAGGAAACTCCAGTTGGCCAGAGATCGTGGTAGTAACTTCGCAATTAGAAGGAGCCTTTTTGAATTGACTAGACATCTGGTCAAACCAGAGCAGGATCATATTACAGCACTTCATATATATATATATATATATATATATATATATATATATATATATATATATATATATATATATATATATATATAATATATATATATATATACTCAGCACCATATTCCGCATGAAGCAGGATGGTGTCAGCATCGGTATTATTGTATGTTCCTGCAACCGTACGTGGGAAGGAAGAAATACTGGCAAAGAGGGTTCCCACCCTCTAGAACCATAAGAATATATATATATATATATATATATATATATATATATATATATATATATATATATATATATATATATATATATATATATATATATATATATATATATATATATATATTTGTAAAATTTCTAGGTCTGAGCCCTGTTGTAAATTAATGTTTAGTGTTAAGAGCTCAGTAGAAATTACAAAAATAAAAATAGTGAGGCTAAGACAAATCTAGGAATCATTGGGATTTAAATTAAAGGTAATATAAACAGTTTAAATGCTTAATAAGTAAATTTATAGAATAAAATAAATCATATTAATAATTAAATCGAAAATTAGGAAAACTATAAAGTTAAGGGAAAGTTAATTTTAAATTATATTACAAAAAGCCGATACATTATATAAACAAATAGACTTATAAGTTATATCCAATATGGAATATATTATCATTAAAGTCTTAATTCTAACCTATCTGGAGCTGAACAATAGTCCGAGATAACTATTTATTTGCAGAGGCAATCCCAGCGATTGATAATGGTCCAAGGTAACCATTTCTCTGCAAACTCAACTCCAAGGAGAAAAGAGGAACCAAGATCCTCAGAATGGAAGCCAAGTCTTCCATCTTCTCCTTCCCTCCCCAGACTGTTGAAATAATTGATCGGACATCCTTTTATATACAAATATCTTAAACTATCTACCAATAATATTATTAGTGAAGTTCAAAAAGTTAATAATGTATAAACATTATACATTATTTACTTTACTCTTTTATTTTTATTTATTAATATATTTTACAATAAACATAAAACTTTATATTACTCCCTTTTTAAGAGTAAAAGATATTATATAAAGAAAATAAGGGAGTCAAAAATACAAATTCCTTAAGTTATGTCAACATTAATTATACACAATCAAAACAGTTTGGTCATCAAAATAATTTATTCTGTAAATATCGAGACAAATTATTACTAGTCTCTCTTTTTTTTTTTTTTTTTTTTTTTTTTTTTTTTTTTTTTTTTTTTTTTTTAAACGGAAAATGATAATTTAGAGAAAATAGGGGATGGAGGAATAGGGGATATTGGGTCATTAGGCATTTCAAAAACTTTTTTGAACTTTAAGATTTTAGAGGAAATTGGGGATTTACAAAGTTTAATCCTTTTACAGTTTTCAAAATCTTCTTCAGCTTGGTATTTTCTTTTCTTGAGTTGTTTACTGTTTTTCTTTTCTTCATTTGAGTTGTTGTCTTTTCCTTCACTCTTCAATCCTTGATTTGAGAAAATCAGTCTCCACCATTTTCCTTTTCTAGTCTTTGACTCTAGAAGATCCAGATCTACGCCTACATTTACTCTTTCCATGCTAAAGTCATCAAATTGTATAAATAGTGTATATTTATATTCGCTTCTTTTGAACATTTGGTACAGTTTGTTTAGTACTTCGCACATTGTTGCACTGGCGGTATTCTTCTGTTCTGTTTTAATGAAAGAAACATGTGTTTCTTTTGCACAGAAAAAGGTTTGAGGGAAACAATCTTTGATGATGTTTACGAAGTCTCCGTCCTTCCATAGTTGAGTGTTTACATTCCAGGATGTGGTTTTCGATAACTTTTTTCCGAAAATTCTAAGGAAAGTGTCCGGAAATATGGGACGATGAACTAGGGAATTATTTTTAGACATTTTAAATTTAAATTTTGTCTGAAAAATGAACAGTAAGTCTTTTTAATAAGTTATAATATAACAAATCATGAAATAATAGAATAAACAACAATATTAAACATCTCTGAAAACAATCAAGAGATCAACGAAATAAGTTACCCGGTCCCTGAGTACTTATGATATAACGTTTACCATAAAGTAGTCACAAGGCAGCTTAGCGTAAACCTTCTCCTTAGAGACTTAGTTTACTTGAATTAAATCAAGCTAAGAAAGGCAGAATGCAAAAGCATCCTTCTGCGAGACCAACCCAAAGGTGACCTTTTCCGTCCCTTTCCTAATCATTTACAAAACTGTAACTAATAAATAATCTCATCTCATAAAATAAAAAATATTTATAATATAATAGATAAATGACACAAATTCTTAGTACAAAGTCAAAACTGTTCTATGATCATTTACACTTTAATAACTGTTTTACAAAAGGGAAAGAACGACTGCACTAATAATCACAACATTGATAATTTAATGACTTTAACTAACCTTTTCTTTTTCTTTACTTATAATCTTCAACTACCATAAGTGAGAGCAAATTATCACCTTTATCTAAATCTCAATAAATTCCCAATGATTTGCCTTAAATGAAAATATATAATGTGTAAGTTAGGTGTTTAAATAAATTAAATTTAAGTGGTTCTAAAGTGTCTAAAACTTTTAAATTTTTAAGTATTTAAGTGTCGAAAAAAAATGATAACTGGGTATGTGGGTATGTGTCTGGGTATGTTTGGGTATGTCTGGGTACATATATCCGCAACGCTGCCACCAATGTAAAATTTCTAGGTCTGAGCCCTGTTGTAAATTAATGTTTAGTGTTAAGAGCTCAGTAGAAATTACAAAAATAAAAATAGTGAGGCTAAGACAAATCTAGGAATCATTGGGATTTAAATTAAAGGTAATATAAACAGTTTAAATGCTTAATAAGTAAATTTATAGAATAAAATAAATCATATTAATAATTAAATCGAAAAATAGGAAACTATAAAGTTAAGGGAAAGTTAATTTTAAATTATATTACAAAGACCCGATACATTATATAAACAAATAGGCTTATAAGTTATATCTAATATGGAATATATTATCATTAAAGTCTTAATTCTAACCTATCTGGAGCTGAACAATAGTCCAAGATAACTATTTATTTGCAGAGGCAATCCCAGCGATTGATAATGGTCCAAGGTAACCATTTCTCTGCAAACTCAACTCCAAGGAGAAAAGAGGAACCAAGATCCTCAGAATGGAAGCCAAGTCTTCCATCTTCTCCTTCCCTCCCCAGACTGTTGAAATAATTGATCGGACATCCTTTTATATACAAATATCTTAAACTATCTACCAATAATATTATTAGTGAAGTTCAAAAAGTTAATAATGTATAAACATTATACATTATTTACTTTACTCTTTTATTTTTATTTATTAATATATTTTACAATAAACATAAAACTTTATATATATATATATATATATATATATATATATATATATATATATATATATAT
>SEYY01003927.1:42500-45000 GCA_009176605.1 Armadillidium nasatum
CAACGATCATTGACAGCCTACATGAAGCATAGTAAAAAAAAAACTCGAAGAAGAATACTGGAGACAAGCCGAAGTTTGAAAGAGAGGTCGTGGAACGTTAAAAAGGATTGCGACAAAAAAATATAAAACCACTGCAGCAAAAGTGGCAGTAGAACTCGATACTCACCTATGCAATGCCATTTCGAAAAGAGCAGTTCTGTGAGAACTCTACAAACTTATCATTCATGGAAGGTCTGATATATCGAAAACCTTTATTACCGAAGTTAACGCTAAATTCTTCACAACTGTTGGTTTAAAGAGTGCGGTATATTATGCTGAACCATCTTTTTCATTGCTTTCAACCAACGGCAACGTTTATTGTTTTGAAAGCCCCAAAAGAAGCCTACGATCCAGACTGTCTGCTTCCGAAAGTCAAGCATATATATATATATATATATATATATATATATATATATATATATATATATATATATATATATATATATATATATATATATATATATATATATATATATATATATATATATATATATATATATATATATATATATATATATATATATATATATATATATATATATATATATATATATATATATATATATATATATATATATATATATATATATATATATATATATATATATATATATGAGCGTGTGTGTGCGTGTAGGCGTAAGTGTATATGCGTGTGTATCTATATGGTTTATTTCATGTAAAATTATAGACAATTAAAACAAAATTTATTTTAAAAGTTTAAAAATTAACTAGCTTAATATTTTTATTTTTATTTTTTTAATTTTTATATAATTATTTTGTTTATATTTATTTATCATTTATTTTCAGTTAAAGAAAACTTACAAAAGATATTAATTATTATTTTTATTTTTATTGACCAAATTTTTCCTTTTCTCGCCATTTCCTGTGACATATTTTTAAACTTTTTTTTTTGATTATTTTATTTTTTTTAACAAAGATTTTATTTAGCAGTATATATATATATATATATATATATATATATATATATATATATATATATATATATATATATTATATATATATATATATATATATATATATATATATATATTATTTCTTTGATTTTCTTAATTCTGATAATTTTTATAATCTTATTATCTTTTTTAAAGTATTCGATGAGTAAATTTTACAAGCATTTCAAGAGATAACGCAGATATGATTTATTGTAGTTCTTCTTGTAATTCCTTTAGAATTATTGTTATTTTTCAGATGTAGGCCACAGAGCATATAAAAGAAGACATTCTATCTTTCAGATGTATTCATTCTATCTTCTTCTTTTCCTTCTACTAAAAACTCACGTATACCTTGGTTCTTTCACATTTCTCCAGTTATTCGTTCATTAGCTGCTATAATCAGGGATTGCTTTCGTCTTCAAATTCATGAACCTAATGTTTATATTCACACCTACTTCAGCAAAAATAGTTCGGAAACCAAAGTCCGTATGAAATCCCAATATGTTGAGATACAAATGGTCTGGCTGTGTTTTATAGAAAGTTAGAATAATCGAAGAAATGGTATTTTAAGCGTTACAAATAGTGCGCGTGAAGGAATTTTTACAGCAGTTAAGTTTACCTGTAATAAAGGAGGATTGAAGAAATAATAATAAGATCGTGTGGAAAGGTAAATCTAGCCCTTCATCAAAGGAGGAGGTATGTTATTAAGGATACCAGAAAAATAATAAATCGCTATAGCGATGTTCAAAAGTGTTACAATAGTGCGACTAGTAAAGAAAATAAATAAAAAATAAAAAATAAAAAATAAAAAATAAAAAAAATAAAAAAAATTGGAAGACATAAGAGAACTGATGTGACGAAGACTTTTATGTTTGGAACCATCTCACATATGTTACTCATACTCCATACAGGAGAGACCACTCTCTTATAAGTAAGCAATAATGATGATATGAAAAACTCCTGAAAGTGGTTCTGAGCATCTAATCTCTTTGGAGCTCTTTTCTAAATTTGAACTTTACAATAAACAAATTTCAGTAATATTAAAATTTAAAGGTGTGAGTTTGAAATGTAAATGGAGCTTAACGGAAAAGTGTTTTTAAAAAGAGTGAAATTTAGAATTCAAGTCGTTATTAACGAAGATTTAAATGAAAAATGAACTAGACCGTTCACCGGGTCACATCCATAGTTTATTATTTTCTCTCACCATAAGAGAGAGAGAGAGAGAGAGAGAGAGAGAGAGAGAGAGAGAGAGAGAGAGAGAGAGAGAGAGAGAGAGAGAGAGAGAGAGAGAGAGAGAGAGAGAGCATAAGTAGCATTGTTTCGTTGACGTCCATCTGCACGACTGTATCGGTTTAGTGTATGAATTATGTCAAAAAAAAGAGGGTGAAACCAATGTTTATTTCAACCATTCCCAATGAAAAGTAAAACATTCCGTGGAGGTTCATCGTGATACGGACGGGTGAATGTGATAAACCACTGAGTTCTGCAGTGAAGTAGAATGTTTCACT
>SEYY01003927.1:72500-75000 GCA_009176605.1 Armadillidium nasatum
ACCGAATATTTATTTCTTTCAGAGCCTCATGGTGAAAGTCCACCACGGCTTTCAGTTAGCAAAAAAATTCAGCTAACGGTAAAAGCAGGACAAGATGCTATCCTACCTTGTGCTGCTCAAGCTAATCCCACTCCTACATACAGGTTTGCCTCTTTTCAATATCATAACTTAATTCCAATAAAAATTTGCTCTATTTAATATATGATAGAAATAATATCACTGTATTTGACTATGTTTGACCAATTCACTTTGATATTTTATCAGTTGGAAACGTGTTGGAGATGGAATACAGATTTTGGGGGCTTCTCCACGATTTTCTCAAGTGGGGGGACTGCTACTGTTTACTGGGGTTGGAGTAGGGGACCAAGGACGCTATCTTTGTAGCGTCAATAATTCTCTTGGACAAGATTTTGTAGAAGTAGCTTTAAGAGTTACAGGTTAGAGGTTTATTATATTTATTATAATTATTATTATTATTATTATTATTATTATTATTATTATTATTATTATTATTATTATTATTATTATTATTATTATTATTATTATTATTTGTTATTATTATTATTATTATTTTATTATTATTATTATTATTATTATTATTATTATTATTATTATTATTATTATTATTATGAACCACTGAGGGTACATATAACTCCCACACGTCTGGTAGTGGACATGAGTAGGACAGCCACATTTAGATGCGTCGTACAAGGCCATCCTGTAACCTCTTTATCATGGCTAAGAAATGGTTTACCAATTCCATCAGATCCAGGGTGAGAAGCTTGTTTTCTCATTATTATGCTTATTTGTTATGAGTTTATTAATCATATTAGATTATAATAATAATGAGGAATCTCTACTTCTAGGATAATTACAACTCCAAGGGAAACACTTACAATTACAAGAGTCGGTAAAAATGATAAAGGTGTTTATCAGTGTATTGCTTCAGCAAGACATCACACAGCTCAAGCTTCGGCTTATCTAGCATTAGGAGGTAAATAATAAGAGTATTTTTATTATATTTTTAAATCTCTTACTTTATTAGTTTACTTACTTATATACGTTTTATTTAATCTATTTCAGATTCCTCCCCTGAGCTTCACTATCGTTTTCAGCAGCAAACTTTACAACCCGGACCATCTGTAAGTTTAAAATGTGTTGCGACTGGCAATCCTCCTCCACAATTTGTATGGACATTAGATGGGTTTCCTCTCCCAGAAAGTGACCGGTAAAATACACAATTATACTAAAGAATCGAATTCTTTATAATAATATTAAGTTTAAAACTGGAGTGTAACATATCTTGAAGGGAGGTACACAAGTAAATGATATCAAATTTAAAAGACTTCTTTATATTAAAGTGGGCTTCTACCTGTTTCTTCTTTAGGTTTCTGGTTGGGCAGTATGTTACTGTACATGATGACGTCATATCTCACGTGAATATCACCAATGTCAGAGTTGAAGATGGCGGAGAATACACGTGCACAGCAACAAATTCTGTCGGTTCAATATCACATTCGTCTTCAGTAAACGTTTATGGGCTACCTTTTATTCGTCCAATGAAAAGGATATCAGCTGTGGCAGGATCAGATCTTAAAATAAAATGCCCTGTTGCAGGGTATCCTATTGAAACGATAATTTGGGAAAAAGGTTATACATATTTTCATCTATTCTTTCTAACAAATGTGTTGATACTCAGTATCTTTGCTGTTACTATTTTAATAGTAGTAGTAGTAGTAACTAATAATACTAGCAGTAATAATAGTAGTAGTAATTGTACTAACAATATTTGCGTTACTTACAATTTATTAAAAATAAACTAGATAAATAAATATTATTCCAGATGGACGTCCGCTACGAAATACAATGAGGCAAACGGTGTATTCAAACGGAACACTCGTTTTAAAGCAAACTCAGAGAGGAGTCGACGAAGGAAGGTACACGTGTAGAGCCACAAATTTACACGGTCACTCTGATTCTCGAGATGTCACTGTTACTGTAGCAGGTGAGGCTTCTGTTTTATATACAGAATTTAACAGTTATAATTTGTGTTAATTTAACAATACAATAATATATATATATATATATATTATATATATATATATATATATATATATATATATATATATATATATATATATATATATATATATATATATATATATATATATATATATATATATATATATATATATATATATATATATATATATATATATATATATATTAGTGCCTCCAAAGATTATGCCCTTCTCGTTTGCTAATAATATCCTAAGCGAAGGAAATAGAGCTTCTATCACGTGCCAAATTTTGGAAGGATTTACCTGTCAATTTTCGGTAAGGACTTTCGATGAATTTTAAATAATATTAATTTGTAAATTAATGTCATTAAAAACAAGTTTAATAGATTTATTAATTTTTTTTTTTTTTAAAAGTAATTTTTGTATTTTTTTTTATATTTTTATTTATATTTTATAAGTAATTTTATAATTTAATTTTT